>JAXIVJ010007887.1:0-27500 GCA_036785665.1 Chirona hameri
CTCCGTGGTGTGGTCCAGTAGGCTTTGATGTCGGACCTCAGCGTGGGTGGCCGTCACTACCATTACATTGCATTACATTGCATTACATTGCATTACATTGCATTACATTGCATTACATTGCATTACATTGCATTACATTGCATTACATTGCATTACATTGCATTACATTGCATTACATTGCATTACATTGCATTACATTGCATTACATTGCATTACATTGCATTACATTGCATTACATTGCATTACATTGCAGAGATCATGCAACCACCCCCATGGGTGCAGTGGCAGGTTGGGGCAGGAAATTGGACTTGCCACAGCAAGCCGAACCATTGAGGGTCACAACCATACTAGTATTTCCGTGTTATCGTGTGTTATCCATTAGATCGGCACTTTCGAAGAAGCTGCATTCAAGTTTTTGCCGAGATTTCTGCTATGTCAACACAAATTGTCATTAAAAACACGAAATACCCTACTTTGAGTTTTAATTTTGATTGCACAGTGTAGCCAAGGTTCCACTTCATCCTGATAACATGCACATTGCAAGATTCTTGCTTTATCCCGTTCGTCATTACATCGTAAACATACATCGATTTCGCGAGCCGCGGTCTCCCTGTTGTAAGCTTCGCACCGTGTTTGTGTTTCGGTGCCGTTTATACCTCCACGTGTGATTGTACTAAACAAAACTTTTGCCATATTCTTAAAAGGACTGTCCCACCTTCCCAAAAGTTGTCAAATGTACGCCGCTTGTGGTGCAAAATATGAAGTAATTGCTGCCGAACACGATTATGACAGTTGTTTCTCGCAAACAGTGCTCAATTTCATAAAAGTTCAGTTTTAATATTTGGTTGATGACGTCATATTGAGCTCTAGAGAGCTACACATAAATCCTTTACACTGCCAAAGTGTGGGCACAATTATTTCGAGACAATTCTGGCGCTTTGAATACAAAACAAGCCGATTACCAAACCATTGAAACGTAGCAAATATCTCCAAGGTTCACCTTAAAACAAGTCGACTATCATTACCAGTTGGGTAAAGAGAGACGACGCTGTCGGCTTAGACTTTAGAGGCCCTATTCAAATACACATGGACCTTATTTTTTTACAGATGTCAAAATAAAACTCGAATATTTTTTTGATTAGATCATTGTGGTTGTTTTAACTGCTACCATACTTAATTGCAATGTCAAGCCATCAAAATGGCTATCTCAACTCAAATATAATGTTAAGGTGGGATAGTCCCTTTAATCCACGGTCTATACTGAACGTACTCAAGTACATCCCATATTTAAATTAAAAAAAATCACTCCGACCAATTATGGCGGGCTAGATCGGGCTCCTGGCCAATAGTGCAGCGGTCGGAAACGGACAGAACAAAGTACAAAATTGAACACTGCTGAACTTTCGCTCGCTCGTCAGCTGACTTTTTCCGTTGTTACCAGATGGTGAACGTTGTTACCAAATCTAGCGATTTTCAACTTTTGGAGACATCGCAGTCACCAACTTCCCTGTCCGTTCTTGTCCTGTCCGTTGTTGACCGGTGGTGGGCACCGGGCTTTACTATTTGATAGTTGGGGCATTCCATGACATTTCGACAATTTTCCCAAAATTTTAACCCTCATCTCTCATTTTTTGTTCAAAATTGGTCTATAGGGTTATCTTGGGTCCTGAATTCAGCTGTGGCAATATTAGCTGGATCTGATCTCAGGTTTTTGAGTTATAGCCTCGGGAATTTTGGCAAGATCACGCTGCAGAGGTAGGTTTTGAGGCCAAAATAACGCATCTGACTTAACTAAATAGAAAAAATAATTATATGGCTGAACTCTCAATGAAACAGATATTTTATATCTTTTTTTTTGCGTGACCTTGAATGACCTTGAAACGCGACCTCGTGACCTTTTTTCATTGACTTTGTGTGACCCCGGGTACACATCTGATTTAAATTTTCACTTCGCAAAATACTTGTCAATATATTGCCTAACAACGCAACACAATTTTTTTTCCTCTAATTTCCATATTTTCGCCAATATGCGTGCGTATTTCGAATTTCCCCCAAGAGGGAGGGGTAACGGGTGGATATCTCAGCTACCATTGCAGCTAGAGACCCGATTTTTGGTATACACATTGTCAGGGTGACTATAACACCACGCAGCCATCCGGCGTGGTCCAAAACGGATCGAAATGTGAAGACCCCGCACAAATCGGTTCCATATGCTCGGAGCATGACGTCGTCTGTAACGATTTTTGCCGGTTTGGGTCCAATTTGGTCCACTTAAATTAGACCGAAGTGGATAAAACTCTAAACTACACCGTTTTGGACCACGACGGATCGAATGGTGAAGACCTGACTCAAATCGGTCCCATAGGTTCGGAGCATGACGTCGTCGGCAACGATTTTGGGCGATTTTGGCGAAAAAACTGAAGATTGGACCAAAGTGGATAAAACTCATTTTGGCACCGTTTTAGACCACGCCGGATCGAATGGCGAAGACCCCGCCAAAATCGGTTCCATAAGTTCGGTGTATGACGTCGTCTGCAACGATTTTTGACGGCTTTGGTCCAATTTGGTCCACTTAGATTAGACTAAAATGAATAACACTCAAAACCACACCGTCTTAGACCACGCCAGATCGAATGGTGAAGACCCCGTCCAAATCGGTCCATAGTTTTGGAGTATGACGTTGTCGGCAACGATTTTTGGCGGTTTTGGTCCAACTTGGTCCGCTTAGATTAAACGTAAAAAAATAAAACTCCGAAACGCACCGTCTTAGACCACGCCAGATCGAATGGTGAAGACTCCGCCCAAATTGGTCCTATAGTTTTGGAGTATAATATTGTCGGAAACTATTTGTGGCGGTGTTGGTCCAATTTGGCCCACTTATATTAGACCAAAGTGGATAAAACTCAAATTAACACTGTTTTGGACCACGCCGTATCGAATGGCGCAGACCCCACCCAAATCGGTCCCATAGGTTCGCAGATATTCACCCGTTACCCCTTCCCCTTGGGGGGTAATTCGATAAAAACGCACGTATATCGACGGAAAATATGGAAGTTAGAGGAAAACGCACTTTTTTATTTTTTTTTAGTTGTTAGGCAATATATTGACAAGTATTTGCGATGTGAAAAATTGAAATCAGAGGTGTACCCGGGGTCATACGAGGTCAACAAAAAAAGGTCACGAGGTCACGGTTTCAAGGTCATTTAATGTCACGCAGAAAAGCCCAGAAATATAATCTCTGTTCCATTGCGATTTGTTTTATATTTAGCTAAGTCAAATGCGTTATTTTGGCCTCCAAACATTACTGCAGCGTGGCCTTGCCAAAATGCCCGAGGCTATAACTAAAAAACCTGAGATCAGATCGAGCTAATATCGCCACAGCTGAATTTGGGACCCAAGATAACCCTATGGACCAATTTTTAATAAGAAGTGAGAGATGAGGGTTATTTCGACTTGTCGAAATGTTGTGGAATTAGGCGTTGAATAACGCCAAAATATGTCAGGGTAAACAGCTAGCATCTTGAATTTGATTTGCTCTATCATCTTATCTGAAGAAAAAAGCATAAGTTCTGATCATCTTGTCGATGAGATATCTTATTTCTATCTTATTTAGGTATATAACGGTATATTATCTTTATTTTAGAGGTCCGACGATGTACGGTGCAGTAGCGTCGTCTCTCGTCTATAGCGTCACGTCTATCTCGTCTGTAGCGTCGTCTCTAGAAGTTCTGTCCCGGGAACTCACAGTTCAGCTCGAGTCTGCTAGAAGAACGACGACCTGACGTCTACGACGGATTGTGACAAAGATTCGGCGCGTTCCATTGCAAATATATCTCGGAAAAGCAACACTGTCGCTTTGCACGTTATTAGTCAGAGCATTGGAAATGGTCTCCTTGCTTTATGATGAATTTCGTTACTATTTAACTAAAATGACATACCAGGAAGCAGCATGCTGTATTGCTGTGCGCTTGAAACATTAGACGAATGGCTCGTTTTTATCAAACTATTGAATGATGCTGTTTCCAATCGTCTGAATATTGATGCATTTTAAATTGATATCTCATGAAAACAATGATGCTTATAATCGAAGTGTACGTGAAAGAGAAATAAGAATGTTCCAAATGTATGAGCAAATTATGATAGTCGTATCTTCTTGAGCTGGAATATGATATTATAATCACTTACTAAGCAAATAACTCCTAATGTGTTCCTGGCTCCTGTTTGCAGCGCTCTACCTGATTTTATTGTCAAATTAATTGTTTATATAATCACCTTTTTGATTTTGTAAGCAACAATTTATTTGGCAACTTCTATGGTATGAAAATGGTGTGATCTAAATTTAAGAATTAAATAAAATTATTCCCTAATTCAAAGTTGGAAGTTTGGGAAAATTAATGATCGGTATTTTCCCTCCACTATTGGAAAGCGCACAATCTGGCGCTTTTACATCAATCTGTTCAACGTTCTTGAATGCAAGGAAACTTTACTAATAGTTGAATGGGCACTTATAAACAAATCGACGACACTAAATAGGTCGCCGTCCGGTGCCAAGCAAAACTGCCGATTTCAATACACTTAAAATTATTGTTGATTGTTCATTAAAGTTTGGCACATATTCGCAAAATATAAAGTGCAGGAAACATATTGCATACCTTCATGATAAATAACAATGAGTTGGGAGGCTATTTTACTGAATTATTTACCGAATACTTGCTAAGTACCAACCGTTTAAAGCTTGGATCGCTTATCGGTAGGAAACTGCCAATATCTTTCGATAGGAATGCTTATATGCAAAATGTGATGAATTTACGTTATATTTTGGTCTCGTCTATCGATTTCAGGTGCTAACTCCATTTTTGTGGAAAAAGGTATTTTTATCCCTTTAACACGCGCCCTGGAGGGCCTATGATTTACGAGCCCTGGAGGGGGGCGGATTTCGCCCCCCCCCCCCCCCTATGATCTCGAAAACCACGCAACGTAGCGACAAGCGGGAAACGACGTTAAATAGCTCGAGACAAGCTCTTTCGAAAGTATTTCGTTCATTTTTTTTTTCAGGTCAATATTGAGGTCACCAGTGGTCATCAAGGGTCAGATTTTCAAGTTTTCAAGACTTCGGTTCGAAACCCCCAAATATCTCGGGACCTATGATAGTTAGCAGCAAACGGAAAAAAGCAATCGAAAGTCATTGAAAAATGCAATCGACATAGGTGTCCTCAGATTTGAGCTCAGGTCAATAGTTTAGGCTCCAGAGGTCATCGCATGTCAAAAAGGTGATTTTCTTTTCAAAAAAGTTTTCTCCAAATAACTTTTTACCTAATAAAGATAAAGCAAAAATGTTTACGTCATCGCGTGTGTCTCGTAAAGGCGCTTCGAATCATATTCATTGTGACCGGGTTAGGTCAACTGAAAAATTTGACCTCAGGTCAAGGTCAAGTGGTGACCCAAGTTGGTCATGTTGCATATTGGGAGACGTGTCTCGACGAGACAAACATATTGGTACCGTTTTCTCTTCTCTATCTTCATTATGTCGATAGTTATTGATAAAACCGTGTTGGCGGTCACAAAATTGACCTGACCTTAGGTCACCGATATTAGAAATCCGAGATTAAAAAATTGTTGGTATCTATGACCTTATGAAGTACTGCAAGATTGAAACCGATCGGCGTAAAACTGTAGCTGTGGTACTACTGCAAACGTTTTGGAGTTGAGGTCATCACGTGACCTGGACTGGTGACCTGACCTGAGATGACCTGAGGCCAAGAATTTTACATAATGCGGGAAGTTCATTTCTAAACAGGTATACAAAAAACGGCGGCGCTGCGCGCCGCCGTTTTTGCGCTATCCTCAAAAAACCGGAGGGGTGGGCGGATTTCGCCCCCCCTCCAGGGCGCGTGTTAAAGCGGATAAATGATCCGCCGACAATATTTGCCTTCTGGTATGACCGGCGCGGGGATCATTATATATTGTCGTTTTGCCACATTCGGCATTTGTGGCTACATTTATTTGGTAATCAAGCCTTCTATAATCTATATTGTCTTTTAGTATGGCCCATGCAGGCGTGATGCGTGTCAAATTTATATCATCGCATATAGAGCGCTGAAGCATCCATTAGCAGCTGGATAATGACGTCCATACGTATGGACACCTGCTTCCATCCTTACATGACACGTGATTTCCTCCCACACGTCACATTCAGGGCATCACGTACATCTGTGTGGCGGTCACGACTGTCACGACAGTATGGCGGTCACGACATTCACGACAGTCACGACAGTATGGCGGTCACGACAGTCACGACAGTATGGCGGTCACGACAGTCACGACAGTATGGCGGTCACGACAGTCACGACAGTATGGCGGTCACGACAGTCACGACAGTATGGCGGTCACGACAGTCACGACAGTATGGCGGTCACGACAGTCACGACAGTATGGCGGTCACGACAGTACGTGCCACCTTCCGCCGATAGGCTATTGTGCTGCATGCACCGGTCTTCACATAGAGCCGACTGAGTGACGACAGTATGGCGGTCACGACAGTACGTGCCACCTCCCGATAGGCTATTGTGCTGCATGCACCGGTCTTCACATAGAGCCGACTGGAGGTGTTGTTGTCAGCCGGTGCCTTGATCTGCACGTGCACCTTACGTTGCAGTGGGGACTGGCAGTCCTACACACAAGGTTATGACTCGGCCGAATTTGTCAGAGAAGTTACCTGAACTTCTAAAGCTCGACCGTGAGAGTGAAGACATTATCAGTTATCAACCCGCCATTGACTGCGGGGGGGGGGGCGTTTAACGCCCCCCCCCCCCCCCCCCTGATGAATTTGCGTAATAGCTCAGAAACCAATAGCGGTATCAACGTGAAACTTCGGGTACCTTCTTCGAAATCACGTGTATGTCTTCTGTGAAAACATTAAGAAATTTCGTCGATCTTGGTTTAGTTATAGCGAATTTAGTGACGTCACTACACACGAGTTTTACACCAAAATCAGCTAAAATGTAACAGACCGTACAAATGCCGTATTTTGAGCACAATACAATCCAAAAGCGTCGCAAGCTAGCAAATGGCAAGGGCTACAACATGGATATCTCTATTTTGGTTTTTGACCCCAAAAATTCAAGAAATCTGTATTGGGGGGGGGGGGGAATGCCCACAAAATCACATTTTTCAAAGATATTAAAAAAGCCGGAATATGTGTCAGAGAACCACATATGGGAAACTACCATACCAAATTTCAGAATGATATTAACATTTTGTCTGACTTATGGCATATATAGTATTGGTAACTCATAACGTCATATTTACAAATTGCGTTTTTTGGCTTTTATTGACCAGATATAGACAAATAAATGGCACCACTGTATTTCTGGGACAACACTGACCTAGAAGCATACCTTTGTTATTTATATTTATCCATATAAAATGTTGACCTTCATTGACCTAAACTTGACCTGAAATTGACATTAACTTCACGTAAATAAAGTCAGGTGGTAAAATGACTATCATTATCGAATTATACGTGGAAAATAGCTCATAAAACATGTGTTGCATGACTTTCGTAGATATTTTGAGCATAGTGACCTTTTGTGACCTGACCTTGACCTTGACCTTGGCCAACAATCTCACTTTGGCTCATGCGGGATGATGTGTGTCATACCTTTGGCAGCACTTTGGGTGGTCCTGGTCGTAATCGAAGGCTTTGGATAGAAACTATGGCCCATAAACTCAAATACGTCGTTTTTGACCTTTGACCTGACCGTGACCTGACATTTGACCTCAATTGGAAATTTGTGAGCATGATTTAGAATTTTATCATTGAGAGCTTTCGAATGACGTCTTGCGCGTCTTGCAATGGATCATTGGTTCGGAAGATAACCATGGGGGCGTTTACCCCCCCCCCCCCCCCCCCCAGTCAATGGCGTTCGGCTGAGACCCCAGTTAATGCCGGGTTAAAGCTTAAACGTATTAGAAACGTTCGTCAGAGAGAGTGGATAAAACAAAATACCTCTGCCAATTTCATGTATAGTTGTCAGTTCTAAACATACTAGCTTGGAAGCTGTGTAAGCAATGGAGCAAAACTGTGCTTAGATTAATCGGAGGTAAAATATTCTCATTTCAGCCAGAGATAAAGAGTCTGGTCTGCTTTCTTTGTCTCTATAACTCTGTTGCATCGCATTTTCCGTGTGTTTGCTACTATTCTTTGCATTAGTTTTACATTGTTATTTGACTGTACTTATAACGTGCATTATTGTACTTATTGTACTTATAACGTGCAATTTATGTGTCGAACTTCATTTATGTAATTTCTGTATCATGCTTCATCCTATATCGAACAATAATTCGCAAAACCTTGCGTTGGTTTAAAACAGCTGCATACTTTATATCATATGTATGTACCAATACCTTGAATACAACTTCGACATAATCTATGTTCGAGCGAAAGAAGTCAAATACTTATTTGTATTTGTTTCTCCTTATTTTTGTTAGTGTTATCATGGTAAATTAAACACGAGCTCCCCATGTGCTGTTTATAGGTTTGCTTATCCTACCAATATGTTAATGGTCAAACAGAAGAAATGTTTTTTATGATTATTTCCTGCTATGACATGATTGCATGATGCATAGTAAAAAAATGAACGTTAAGGCACACCAAAATAACGTTAGTCTATGCTAAACATATGCGTTCGAAATCTCACTTTTGGTGCGGATAAAACTGCTTGACTACTGTTCCTTGCTCCTCGGGCCGTCTGTAGGCCATTGCCACGTTAACCCGTTCACTCTCGCTCCATAAATCTTGCTCCTCGGGCCGTCTGTAGGCCATTGCCACGTTAACCCGTTCACTCTCGCTCCATAAATATTGCTCCTCGGGCCGTCTGTAGGCCATTGCCACGTTAACCCGTTCACTCTCGCTCCATAAATCTTGCTCCTCGGGCCGTCTGTAGGCCATTGCCACGTTAACCCGTTCACTCTCGCTCCATAAATCAGCCACTGTCCTCCGCCCTACTCCAAATGCAGCGAGGGACCCGCGAGTGTCGTATGTGCGTCTACTGATCCAGAGCCTCCACGGGCCAAAAGGGTTCACCGTCGGCACGGGCAGCGTACGTGACTCGTTTATCGGTCCTCTGGCCGTCCATTCGCGCGCGTGCTTCGCCGTCCGACGTGCCGAATACAGAGTCCGGCTGGGGCTCAAAGGATGGCCAGAAAAAAGTTGCCCTTCCCAGAGCACCTGGCCCGGGGCTTTGTTCGTCGTTTGATTCGTGAATGGCCGTCTGTGAATCGAAGGAGAGCGATGAAAACGATACAGCTCAGCTGATAATTCTCCCGTGTGAACTGTCGCCCCGCCCCGCTGCCCTGGGGGACGCCATTGGAGTGAGCACGTATACTTGATTTATAGAAGATAGGAGGCATTGGAAGCATTGACTCTGACAGTGCCTGCTAGCTATTCTGGGCTGGATTCCATTCAGGCAGTTTTTGCTATCAGGTTTCGGAATCAGCCTCCGGCGCCTCGGTATACTTTAAAACGGTAGTCTCGGGTCTTGGTTAGTGTATTGTATCCAGTATGGTTGAAATTCGTTTGTTTATGTGATTGTGTCAAATCGATACTGCGGACCCAAGAGACAAATGCTAGTCGTGAAATCGCAAGGGACAACAGTGGATGCATCGAAAATCTCTTAGGATCATATTATGCAGCATATTATAAAACCTTAGCATTGCAGCCGATAAATACGATTTGAACTTCTCCGAACAAACTTGCGTAACTGCTAGGCTCCACTGCGCGCTTTTGCAATTTATCGTTTCACTTTTGCGTTTAATCAGGTCGACTTTGCGTTTTCTCACGTCCATAAAAAATGTTAACATCGTGTTAATATACAGTGTATACAGTAATATATATAATATACAGCCCGGCAGGCTCCACTGAACGAAATGAGAAAGTGAAGAAAAGAAAAAATGCATAATCGGTACGGTAAATCTCAAAATAAAAACGCAAAGTCGCAAAAGTGTAACTAGAAAACGCAGAATCGACACGCAGAAACGAAAAAATGAGAAAGGATGAAAAGAAGAAAATGTTTGATCAGTTGAAAGTTTTTGCACTTTTGTAGTTCGGTGTGCTCACCTTTTAAATTATTTGTGTCTGTGTTTCGAGCGGTTTTAACTGGATTTCATGAATGTTGTTAACGTCACAAGTGAGAGGAAGCGGGTGAGTTTAAAAGTGATCTGTGTTTTCCTAATATCCATTCAATGACATGTGGAGAGACAAGAGGTTATTTATGGAAGAAAAAATTGAAGCCCGGTTAAATATAGCTGTGTAGCCAGCGTGCATATCATCAGTGGAGTCGCGTATGATGCCTACCTATGTATTCGTATGATTGTTGGAATCTCACCGAGCTCTGCCGTACACACAACAGGTATTTACCATGATCATATATTGATACATATTCAATTAAGCTTGCTGCACAGCGGAACAACGATTGTTGACGTTTTGTATGAGTGTCTTTTTTTCTTCTGGGAAATTACATCCATGTTTGTGCTTGGCCTCGTCTTTTATTAAACAAAATGTGACGGCAAATCCGCCCGACGGGGCTTCGAACCCGTAATCTTCGGATAATTTAACCATTTTGATCAGCGCCTATAATAAATCGACCACCGTTGCGACAGGTATCGGCTTGGGAAGTAAGCAGTATAGTTGAGGAAGGGTGAGGAAAGGTCAAAATCACAATGTGGTGCAGTGGCAGATCCAGGGGGAGGAGGGGGGGGGTCACGGGGGTCATGCCCCCCCCCCCCCTTGGGACATGTGGGTACCACCGCGCTATGGGGGCACCACCGGGCCGTGGGGGCACCACCGCGCCTTGGGAGCACACAGCGCCGGGGCACCACCAAAATAAATTTACAAAAATCCGCGCCGCTACGCGGCGCAAATAATTCAGTGTTCTTTGAACCTAGGGCACCACCGCGCCAGTGTACCAGGGACACCACCGCGCCGGTGAACCAAGGGCACCACCGCGCCGGTGTGCCAGGGGCACCATCGTGACGGTAGGCGGCACTGTGGGGCGAGGGGAGACACCGGGGCACTGTGCCTTCTTCAATCCAGGAGGGAAAACAATGGTCTGGTGCCGCCATGAAATCACAAGCATTGGTCGCTGAAGAAAAAAATCGCGAAATGATGCTAAATTAAAATCGCTAAATTATGCAAAAAATGTTCCTTCATGCCCTTGGACTATGAAATGTCCCTTGGACTATGAAGGGGCACCGACGTGCCTTATACCAGAGGCAACAACGTATCGAACTCGAGGGGCCCCTTGGGCTGATGCATATAGATTATAGAACCTTTCGATTTTTTAGGGCCTAGTTATCCAGGCAAAAACAAAATAAAGCAAAAAAAATCGCGCCGCTACGCCGCGCAAATCAATCAGTGTTATTTTCCAGTACACAAGGGTCTAATATAGACTGTACACACTGGCGGTCGCAGGGGGGATATGGGAGACATGGCCCCACTTTTCGCCTTAAATGGGGGGGGGGGCAACATGTCTTTTGACACCACCTTTTGCTCCAGACATATTTCCTTGTTTTTACCCGGCATGCTGGTTCCAATAGCAAAAATTGGTTCTCCAACCCGCTCAAAACCTCAAATTTTGGAGCCGCTTCGCGGCGGAATAACAGTTTATCGCATGCATAAGATTTACTGCTCGTAAAAAAACGGCTTTCAGCCCCTCCTCCCTGGTCACGAACCTCGACTTCCCTCTTGGTCAATTCTTCATCAGCCGTCTGCAAGGCCGCCCTTGACTGTACAAATAATATATTTTAGCACCATCCGTGACACTTCAAATGATAGAAAGGGTACGGCTGATATTGCAAATACCTATAGCCAACGTTGTCAATTAACACAAACAAATGCTGAAATAGGGACACCCTCAAAATGTAGCGGATCAAATCCGTTGAGTTTTCAAATTTGGGTATAGGTAGGGGCACCACTGCAATTGATGACCCCCCCTTGAAGATTTTCTGGATCCGCCCCTGATGTGGTGCGGGTTTGATCGAAGATAGCCTTATCTTGGATCACAATACCGCGGCAAAACACAAATATTGTGAAAAATAGACGTCAATGTAATGAAGTTGAATGCAATGCGCAAATATACAAATCAAGCGAAGGTTAACCCAGTAAAGCCGCTTGGGCGCTACACTATAGTGCCCGTCGCAATTCCACCCGTCTCGGAAGTTTCCTAACGAAGTGTGTCACGTGAAACATGTGAAGCATGAGGAAACGATAAAGTGCAAAAGAGCAAAAGTGCGAAACCGACATGACAAAACGATATATAGTAAAAGCGCATCACGAATATACGTTCTTGGACGATACCGCGAAAATAAATATTTATATCGAGACTTTTCAGACAAATTATTGCACGTGGCCGAAGGCCGAGTGCAATAATTTGTCTGAAAATTCGAGATATAAATATTTATAAGCGGTAGAGTCCTAGATATTATTTCCTGTGTGTTTAACAAGACAGAGTCGATGGCAATGGAAAGGCCTTATTTTAATCTGACGGATTGGTTAGATGATGATGTTGATACAATCGAAAACGAAGCCAAAGACTATGTTAACGGATTAAAAAATGTAAACACTGTGACCAAAAAAAATGTATTGGATCAACAAGCTAGAAAAGGCTGCAGAAGACTTATTCAAAAAGAAGGCAACTATACTTGAACTTTCACCTCGAGATTTGAATGCCTTAGTTTGATACGATGACTCAGCAAAAAACTAATATCGGCGATGTATTTACCAATACAAAAGCTATATAATGTATTTTAGTTTTCTTTAAACAAGAAGATGGTAATCACAACATACGATCCAAGAAAACAATCCAAATTAACGTCTCGTGCAAAGTTTCCTGGATCCCAGTTTTAGGCTTAAAATTGCACAAAACATACAGGAAAAAGTGCACAGTGGAGCCTGAGCTTAACAGGCAGCATTGTGATAAAATTATGACACACACACACACACACACACACACACACACACACACACACACACACACACACACATAAATGTTACTTTAATATAAGGAGCATAAATGTAATATGTAAATAAAACTGTGCTACACTTATTTGTTCACTTTTTGTCTAGATATTTAATTTTCTTCCACCGAAAATTTTGCAGATAATAGCTAGTAGATACATGCGTAAAAAATACTCACCTGGTCGATCTATCCAGCTGTTAGTGGCCTCCTCCATATGCGTTTTTACCCGATATGTCGAGCCATTTTGTCGTATCGTTATCCTGTCTGCCCTGGGCTCGCCGTTTGTCGAGATTTAGCCACCATCGATAGATGGCAGGCCAGTCGGATTGTTTCCCGTCGGACCGCTCTCCATTCTCGTCAGTTCCCACCACTGTCAATAGATGGAAGGGCGGTCGGCCGGACGGCTGGTTGCGTGTTGTCCGTCAGGAATGATAGAAGAGGCTCCTGCTGAGCTGAACCTGATTTGACTTAACAGCGACAGCTGGACGCTATCGAGGCCTGACCTTGAAATAGTTGTTGCTGACTTGCACGTGATCTGTTAGCTGACTAGCGTAGACACTGCCCGCACGTCATTGTAAATAGGTAGGACGGGTAGGACGACAGAGCCTCTCGAAATCAGTCGAAATTACACAAACCGGTACGTGCGTTTCCTCTCAAAAATTGAAAATCGGGAAGGCGCTTTCAGTCTAGTAAATACATTTATCATGCAACTGAGAGACCATTTCCTAATCAGCACGTGTTGCACAGATTTTACCAATAAATGCATGCGTTTATGGATCGTAATGCTGAAGCCAATGGGAAAAACACCGGAAGTTCTATTTGACTCTACAACATGATCCAATAATACTTTTGTTATTGGAGCATACCATATTTGGTCATGAATTATTGGATTATTGGATCGCGCGAACAGTTGCATGATAAAATATTTAATAGACTCGCGCCTGAAATATTTCTTACTAGCTGGGGTATACTTAATTTCCCGGGCAACGCCGGGTATACCCGGCGTTGCCCGGGAAATTAAGTACCTGGTGGTGTCTTGGGAGCCAAAACACACCCAGGTGGCGTTCAACCTATCAGCCAGACTTGAAAAAATACATGCTACCAGCCATTCTATAATTGGAGCTTTGAAACAAAAGCCACAGTCATGCATCTAATTTTACAGCGCTCTAAATTTATATTTCTCTTCCACCATGGTCACGAATATAGTTTTAGAGTACTCTAAATTTATTACGAGCGAGCGCGAAGCTCTCGCTCGTCCTTCCGTGGTTACCGAGCGGGCGCGAAACGCCCGTGAGGTTTCTCGTCAACTTACTAGACAAATTTACATTTGACCCGGCCCGACCCGGCCCGACCCGGCCCGACCCGGCCCGACCCTGCCATAAAGGTGCTTTTCGGAAGCTAATAGCTTTGCAATCACTGCTCCGATTGAGATTGGGTTTTCACCATTGGATATGTCCATCAAATCAATTTTGTTTTTGGTATGTTGCTTTCTGATAGAGGTGGTACCACAGCGCGTGGCAGCTGGCACACGCGTACGTCGAAATGAACAAAAAAAAATGCAAAAATTATTATTGATACAAAATGGCTGTATAATTATAAGCATGAATTTATACTCTGAAGCATGCAGCGCTCAGGACGCACTCCCTGTTAGCGGATTTGAGGAAGGAGATCATGAACAATTTAATACAACTTAATTTTTATGTTGGCATGCATTGAGGCCTGGCAATTTTTCTGGAGCACTAAAATGACTGTGTTACTACCACGAGTGCTCCCGTACCGTTTCATATTTCAAACCTGTTTTAGCTTTACCAGAGCGCGCTCGCTCGGTCATCGCCCAAAAAGGCGTTTTACTGGTATATGGGGGAAAAGCTGATTATGAGCGGCCCGGCCCGGCCCGACCCGACCCGACCCGACCCGGCCCGACCCGACCCGACCCGGCCCGACCCAGCCCGACCCGGCCCGACCCGGCCCGACCCGGCCCGACCCGGCCCGACCTGGCCCGTGGCGACGCTTTTGAGAAGCTCATATCTCTACAACCGCACGTCTGATTGACAAGCGGACTTCTTTGCCGAGTAGCCCCATATAACCTACCCTGTTTGAGACCAGTGCCGACTCATGTGGGTGACTACCACTGCGCGTGGCGCGTGCCGCGTGAGGGGTGTTGAAAAGTATTTTCTCGCAATAACTCCGCAACAGCTGGGCAGATTATGTGCAAATTTCGTGTGTAGTTAGGGACCCCTCAGTCGCCACTTTCACATAACTCAGGGGTGGGGTGACTCTGCACGTGCGCACCTGCACACCTCAAACAGGGTTATATATATCAGGAACGGCTGAGCCGATTGTGTTCAAATTTGGTGTGTGGTTAGGGACCTCTCAGCCCCCACTTTCCCACAAGTCAAATGTGGGTACCTCTGCACGTGCGCACGTGCGGACCCTTTTTTGTATCTCAGAAACTACTTGCCCGATCGAGTTGAAATTCCCCATACATTTCCTTCGCGCTCGCTCGTTCATCGCCAACTACGGCGCCTTACTGGTATTTATCTCCCACTATGCTACCAAATGACATTGAACTAATTACCTGGTATCTCCTGGATGGTGGTACCCACACCAAAAGAAGAGCACATGCAGTGCCCCCCCCCCCCCCCCTCCCTTCCCCCACCACTACCCACCCATCCCCACCATGCATCCATGCTTAGCTATGTTGATCACTATATTTAATTATGTCCCAATTATCTGGAGTCTTCTGGTTACAGGTACCCACACCAATAAACGTGCCCGTGAGCACCCCCCCCCCCCTCCATCTCCACCCGTGCATTGCTATGTCGCTCCATGCAAAGCGGTTGACCAGTTCACCCGTTAGCCCGTTATCCCATTTATTTGTTACGAAATGCAGTTCGGAAGCAGATGAATTCCGATCCCCTGAAAGAAGCGCCCTGTTTAAATGTCCATGTGCATAGTGCATATTAACTGGGATAACTGGGACTTTTTCATTCGCAGAATGAATGTCATAAAAGCGCAACATATGCAGCAATGCGGGCCCACTAAATACGAATATCATTGCATTCTTAACAAATTCCAGGCTTTCACAATTTGCTTGAAAACTATAGAGGTCCGATCTGGATGGTAGTGATACAAATGAACTTGCCTGCCATCGTGCTGATTCAGAGAATGCATGGGTTTTGGGTCCACTAGCAAGGGTTTTCGAGTCCATCGCTTTCACAGGGGTGGTAAAAGTACTTTGAGTGGCCCCGACCAAAAGTAGCACATACAAAAATGACCCCAGCTCAGCTGGGGTCATTCTTTTACTTCAAATGAATACCCTAACACCTGGCTGCACGCTCACATCATCCCTATATTTTAACCCGCGCCGTGCCGGGGGGGGGGCGTGCTTAGACATATCCCTCAGGTTTTTCGCGGATAGCGGGAAACGGCGGCGCGCAGCGCCGCCGTTTTTGGCACAGCTGTTTGGGCATCAATTGTCAACATTATGTAAACAAATACCTCGGGTCATCTCAGGTCAGGTCACCAGACCAGGTCACGTGACCCCACCTCCAAAAGAACTTGTGGTCGTACCACAGTCACAGTTTGTGGATGATCGGTTTTTGTGTATTATTGTGTATTATCCAAATATAACCAACAGGCAATGCCCAGTGACAGGCGAAGTCAAAAGTTAAAACAGCATACATACACTAAAAAATACACATAATAAATAATAAAGATGATAAACATTCAAAATGCACAGTAAAGGTATACACTAAGAATACAAAACCTATCCTATGGCGCCGCGATGACGTACATTTTCACGCAGTTTTTAAACGAACATATGCTCATACTAAACATATCTACCGCCGGAGCTTTACGTAAAAAGCAGTTCATCTCCTCGGGAAGGCGGGTAAAACCCCTGTCTTCACAGTGTTCACATGAGCGTACGGTGTTCGGAACAGCGAAAGACGACGGGTGGCGCGCCCAGGAATGTGGAGCGAGAAACAGCTGAGCAGATAGGGGGAGTCGACCTTATCTCGGTAAATGTTCCTCAGAAACATCAGGTCGTACCGTCGACGTCTGGCCTTCAAGGTAGGTATACCAAACATGTTCAGCAGTTCTTCATAGGCCAGAGAGCGAGTCACAACATTGTTGGCTCGGGACGCCATCCACATAAGAAACTTATGCTGAACGCGTTCCAGTCGCTCCACATGTGACTTGGCCGCGCCACCCCAAATTACACACCCGCATTCCAGGATGGACCGGACGTTTGCATGGTACGTGGCCTGCAAGGTTTCCTTGCAGAATTTCTGCCGAGGGAGACCAGTTTGGAAAGATCTGATCAAAACGCCGAGAGCTCTGTTGGCTTTAGAAATAGTTTGATTGATGTGAGCCGAAAAGGTTAATTTTGTATCCAACATGACGCCTAAATCACGTACCTCAGAAACGCGCTCAAGAACCGATCCACTGATGGAATACGCATGTTGAACAGGAGATGTTCTTAAGCTCACCGTGAAGGCAAAACATTTTGATGGATTTAGGCATAGCTTCCAGTCTGCCGACCATCTGCTGAGACTATCTAGGTCAGACTGGAGCTGGTCAGTGGTCACCATCGAACGTTGTCCCCACACGGTGGTACGGTTTGACATCGTCCGCGTACATGACACACTGGGACGATTTCACAGCCATAGGCAAGTCATTAATAAAAAGCGCGAATAAAAGAGGTGCCAGAAGCCACCCTTCCGGGACGCCTGATGTCACGTTACGCCACTCCGATGTTTTGCCATTCACCACTACCCTTTGCTCCCTATCGGACAGATATGAGGTAAACCAGTCTAGAGCTTTGTCGGACACATGATAAGAATTTTGAAGCTTATAGATCAACAGCTGATGGCTGACAGACTGGAAAGCTGCCGAAAAATCTGTGTAAATTGTGTCGTTTGACATCCATCCGATATTGAGGTCCAGGCGTGGTGCAGGTATGTTGCTAAATTGGTGACGCACGAGCGATGTGGAAGAAAACCGTGCTGTGCCTCGGAGAGGACAGATGACACGTGTTGCATCAGTGCATCATACACAACCTTTTCAAGCGCCTTCCCAAACAGCGGAAGCAGGGATACCGAGCGATCATTACCGGGTGCCTTCTTATCACCCTTTTTAAAGATCGGTACAATGTTTGCCCGCTTCCACCGTTTTGGAAAGGTTCCCTGATGCAGAGACAGGGTGCACAATTTGGCCAATGGCACACTCAACTCTCCAGCACATTCACATATTATGCGGGCACTAATGTTGTCGGGGCCGCAAGCCTTACTCGCATTAATAGACTTAAGAATAAGATGCACATTGCCCTGGGATACACTGACACTGTTAAAAGCAGGAGCATGATAGTCGGGCGCGCGCGGGTAGACAGTGACTACAGGATCACACAACTTTGAGGCAAAGACCTCATTTAGAAGTGAAGCTCGTCTGCTGTCATCAGATACAAGTTGTGTACCGTCCCTGAGAACCGGGTTTACCTAACCTTTCCTATTGAAACACTTTAAGGAAGACCCGTACCTCTTGGGGTTCGTTTTAAATTTATCCACTTAAGTACACAGATAGTTAGAGTAACAGCAAGCACACGCGTCTTTGAAGTTTTTCCGCTTCCGCCCAAAGTCCTCTCTCGACTCAGGTGTGTGGCTCCGATGAAGTCTCCGGAAAGTCGTCTCCTTCTAGGTTTTACACTTACAGGATTGCATAAGGTCATACACATCTACAATTCGTTTGTTTTGGATTTTAATATCAGCGACCTACGGTCGGGTCAATTTCGTGACCTCCCAATTCTAAGTCAATGGGGAAATATTCAAATGCTTCCTATTCCAAGGATACGCAAGATAGCAGTCTAATTCCTTCTGGATCATGTTATTATAGGTCATTCTTGATGACCTAGGTGCCATTTTTGTTCAGTCACCCCTACAGGGTCAGCTGAGGTCATCCGAGGTCACCAACAGTTTCATGGCAATAACTCTCGACTAATGACGATAGAGAAGTGAAACCGAAACCAATGTGTTTGTCTCGTCACGGCACGTCTTCCCATATGCAACATGACCTACTTGGGTCACCACTTGACCTTGACCTGAGATCACATTTTTAAGTTGACCTAATCTGGTCAACACTAGAGTCGAAGCGCCTTGACGAGACAAACACGATGGCGTCAAAATTATTGCCTTGTCTTTATGATGATTAAGTGATGATTAAGTGAATATTACATCTGAAGTGGTTTTGACGATCAGTATTTCTAAGGACATGATCGCTTAGTAAGAAGATATTTGTGATAAACTGTTTTGTAAAAATATAGCTTTTTGACATTTGATGAGCTCTGGGGCCTAAACTATTGACCTGAGCTAAAATCTAAGGACACTTTTGCAATTGCATTTTGCAAGAGGTTTCCATTGTTTTGTTTCCGTGTCTTCCTAGCTATCATAATTTCTGTGATATCTGGGAGTTTCTGGAGCGAAGTCCTAAAACTGGAAAGTCTGACATTTGATGACCTCTGGTGACCTCAATATTGACGTGAGGAAACATATTTGAAGTACCTTCGAATGTCCTTGTCGAGAGCTTTCGAACACCCTTTTCCGCGTCTTTCTAGTCCTTTTAGTTTTCGAGTTAGGGGGGGTCTACCCCACCCCTGGCACGGCGAAGGTGGCGCCGAGCACCGGGACGGCGCGGGTTAAAACCAAATAAATATCTATAGCTAATTATTGGGCGATATTCCTTTTGCACACCTTTATATAGGTAAATTGAATATTTTATACTAATCCTACATGTCTAATTTCATCAGAACTGCACTCAAAACAGGGACATTCTTAGTCATGGCTTTTCAGACAAAGTTGGTGGGGAAAATATCACATTGGCCGGTTGTTTTGCATGGTTGAAGTGAAAAACGGTCATTTTAACGCCAGGAAACGTTCAAATCTGACAAAAGTTGGTGGGGCAAAGCAGAAAGTTGGTGGGGCAGTGGCCCCACCATTTGAATAGGAAACTCCACCCGTGTTCTCAGTCTTACCTAACAATAATAATTTGTATCACCCGTCAATCGCCTCAGCCGACCACCCGCAACGACTCCGCCATTACAACTGAAATGTAAAAAAAACGTGGGCGCAGAAATGCGTGAGATACCAAGTTTGCCATATGACGTCATATGTATCTGGTCGACCACTAAACCCTATCACGCTATCACTAAACCTCCGTTCCTGGCGGAGCGATGGACTTGTATTTGAGACCGAAGGTCGGCCGCGCAGCAGCCGCCAATGCCGTGACCCTGCTGGATACATATCTGACGCATTTCACACAACAAAAAACACGTTGCTTACATTTCAGTTGTAATTTGGGGGAGCAACTCGGCGCAGTGGTAAGATACTTGCCTTCTGTGCCGGAGACCGGGGTTCAATCCCTCGGCGGGCCTCTGAAAAAGTATGTCCGGCTCCCCATACCCCTCGGAACAGAGTGAGAGTTCCAATTAGCACCTTGGTCCCAAGAGAATACGGTGATTGGTCCACAAACCAAACCAAACCAACCTTTTAACATTAGCGAAGGAGTAAGATAAGAGCTCCTTCGCTGTAAAAATAGGAGTGACTTAGGAACAAAATGTTGTTTAAATAAGTTAGAGAGCTTGAATCGGTCTTTCTTTCAGAGCATGTTGTTTGTAATTCGGCGCAGTAGAATTATCTATATAGTCTTTCAAAAATTGCGAGTTATTATTGATTTGTATAGGGGTAAGGGATTATCCGTCCAGATGACGTCACCATTCCTAAGTCGATTCGGTCAAATCGCCGGATGACTACCTTCGTATAGGGTCTTCCACCATGCGCCATAAACGACGCAATTGCGCAGGATGCACGGTATAACTGGAATGTGAATGTTCATGCTGAATGAACCGGATTTTCTACTATTTATAGTAGAACTCTCAAAGTACCAGAGCAATGAGATCGACTGTCCTGACAGTCGATCTCAGACTCACTCTATTGAAAATACACAAGCACCCCGACCCCCACCCCGGGGGAGCAATTGTCTAACTAGTCTAACTATAACTGGTATATAGTTTTTCGTCGGCAATATGGGTGAAACCAAATTATTGAGAATCAAGAGCTGAAACGCAACTGCTAATTAAAAAAAATGTAAATGTACATACATGCTAACGTGATGAATATGATGATTAAGTGAATATTACATCTGAAGTGGTTTTGACGATCAGTATTTCTAAGGACATGATCGCTTAGTAAATTTTCCCTGGAATGACATAGCCATAGGTAATGATTTTTACTGGCATTTGACACCCGAGTACTTCATGGGAAGGAGTATGTTTTCCCCGACCTTACCCATAAGGACAGAGCACTTTACCACCCCTGCGCTTTCAAACGGTTTGAATTTGCCCTTTATTATGTAGATTGAACTCGCCTTCAGCTCGTCCAAAAACTTTTTTGTCAGGCGCTCGTCCATTAAATTATATTCTAGTATTCCTTTAAATATATTAGCTAATGTGTACCTATATGCCCGTGGATTATATTACAAAAAGTTTAATTTGGCCCAAGGCATGGAGCATTAATTACACAAATAGCCTAGATTGGATTTCACATATACCTTCTTCAATACCACTGTCATGCTGCCTCCTTGAGCCACATCAACTTGAATTTTATACGCCTGACAAGTTTCTGTTGAACTGATATGCCGGCTGGGATTGTATCCAGGCTGTCGAAACATCAAACAGCTTTACAGCTTGTCTCGTTATATGCTAGATCGCATAAAAATCTGCGCTTCAGTAGCTGTAATACATTGTTGAGCCCGGAAGCAGGGCTTTGATTTAAGATTTGTCCCGAATAGCTCTCTTGGGTACTAAAGGGCATCCAAATCCAATTTGGCATGGCTTTGACGAAACGACTTTGAAGAGACAAAAATGTCCAACTACTTGCGCATGTTCACTGATTTGGTTTCCGCTTTAATCTGGCTTGTATTTTGCTCGATTTGGTTTCCGCTTTAATCTGGCTCTGTATTTGGCTCGATTTGGTTTCCGCTTTAATCTGGCTCTGTATTTTGCTCGATTTGGTTTCCGCTTTATTCTGGCTCTGTATTTTGCTCGATTTGGTTTCCGCTTTATTCTGGCTCTGTATTTTGCTCGAGTTGATTTCGCTTTAATCTGGCTCTGTATTTTGCTCGAGTTAGTTTCGCTTTAATCTGGCTCTGTATTTTGCTCGATTTGGTTTCGCTTTAATCTGGCTCTGTATTTTGATCAGTTGCACACATTCTCTCTGCTGCAATGCTCTTGCTTCTCTGAACGTAGTCACGTTTCTACCGCAGTTTTCTGGTGCCGATTTAGAATCCCTTGACTTTCTTGCCTTTCTTCGTTGTTTAGTCAGTTAGCTATGTTTCTCGTTTTAGTTTGAACGTTGTATTTGGATGTTTGATATTTATGCAGACTTCCTTACTTCGCCTGTCACTGAAACTTAGAATGTCATTAAGGTATTATGGAACATCAAAATGAAATTAACTGACTGCATTACTGCTATAACAAGTCGACACCGACTGCATTACTGCTATAACAAGTCGACACGACTGCATTACTGCTATAACAAGTCGACACCGACTGCATTACTGCTATAACAAGTCGACACCGACTGCATTACTGCTATAACAAGTCGACACCGACTGCATTACTGCTATAACAAGTCGACACGACTGCATTACTGCTATAACAAGTCGACACCGACTGCATTACTGCTATAACAAGTCGACACCGACTGCATTACTGCTATAACAAGTCGACACCGACTGCATTACTGCTATAACAAGTCGACACGACTGCATTACTGCTATAACAAGTCGACATAGTGACTGCATTACTGCTATAACAAGTCGACACCGACTGCATTACTGCTATAACAAGTCGACACCGACTGCATTACTGCTATAACAAGTCGACACCGACTGCATTACTGCTATAACAAGTCGACACCGACTGCATTACTGCTATAACAAGTCGACACGACTGCATTACTGCTATAAAAAGTCGACATAGTGACTGCATTACTGCTATAACAAGTCGACACCGACTGCATTACTGCTATAACAAGTCGACACCGACTGCATTACTGCTATAACAAGTCGACACCGACTGCATTACTGCTATAACAAGTCGACACCGACTGCATTACTGCTATAACAAGTCGACACGACTGCATTACTGCTATAACAAGTCGACATAGTGACTGCATTACTGCTATAACAAGTCGACACCGACTGCATTACTGCTATAACAAGTCGACACCGACTGCATTACTGCTATAACAAGTCGACACCGACTGCATTACTGCTATAACAAGTCGACACCGACTGCATTACTGCTATAACAAGTCGACACCGACTGCATTACTGCTATAACAAGTCGACACGACTGCATTACTGCTATAACAAGTCGACATAGTGACTGCATTACTGCTATAACAAGTCGACACCGACTGCATTACTGCTATAACAAGTCGACACCGACTGCATTACTGCTATAACAAGTCGACACCGACTGCATTACTGCTATAACAAGTCGACACCGACTGCATTACTGCTATAACAAGTCGACACCGACTGCATTACTGCTATAACAAGTCGACATAGTGACTGCATTACTGCTATAACAAGTCGACACGACTGCATTACTGCTATAACAAGTCGACACCGACTGCATTACTGCTATAACAAGTCGACACCGACTGCATTACTGCTATAACAAGTCGACATAGTGACTGCATTACTGCTATAACAAGTCGACACCGACTGCATTACTGCTATAACAATTCGACACCGACTGCATTACTGCTATAACAAGTCGACATAGTGACTGCATTACTGCTATAACAAGTCGACACGACTGCATTACTGCTATAGCAAGTCGACACCGACTGCATTACTGCTATAACAAGTCGACACCGACTGCATTACTGCTATAACAAGTCGACACGACTGCATTACTGCTATAACAAGTCGACACGACTGCATTACTGCTATAACAAGTCGACACGACTGCATTACTGCTATAACAAGTCGACACGACTGCATTACTGCTATAACAAGTCGACACCGACTGCATTACTGCTATAAAAAGTCGACATAGTGACTGCATTACTGCTATAACAAGTCGACACCGACTGCATTACTGCTATAACAAGTCGAAACCGACTGCATTACTGATATAACAAGTCGACATAGTGACTGCATTACTGCTATAACAAGTCGACACCGACTGCATTACTGCTATAACAAGTCGACACCGACTGCATTACTGCTATAACAAGTCGACATAGTGACTGCATTACTGCTATAACAAGTCGACATAGTGACTGCATTACTGCTATAACAAGTCGACACGACTGCATTACTGCTATAACAAGTCGACACGACTGCATTACTGCTATAACAAGTCGACATAGTGACTGCTTTACTGCTATAACAAGTCGACACCGACTGCATTACTGCTATAACAAGTCGACACCGACTGCATTACTGCTATAACAAGTCGACACGACTGCATTACTGCTATAACAAGTCGACATAGTGACTGCATTACTGCTATAACAAGTCGACATAGTGACTGCATTACTGCTATAACAAGTCGACACCGACTGCATTACTGCTATAACAAGTCGACACCGACTGCATTACTGCTATAACAAGTCGACACGACTGCATTACTGCTATAACAAGTCGACATAGTGACTGCATTACTGCTATAACAAGTCGACACGACTGCATTACTGCTATAACAAGTCGACACGACTGCATTACTGCTATAACAAGTCGACATAGTGACTGCATTACTGCTATAACAAGTCGACACCGACTGCATTACTGCTATAACAAGTCGACATAGTGACTGCATTACTGCTATAACAAGTCGACATAGTGACTGCATTACTGCTATAACAAGTCGACACCGACTGCATTACTGCTATAACAAGTCGACACGACTGCATTACTGCTATAACAAGTCGACACCGACTGCATTACTGCTATAACAAGTCGACACGACTGCATTACTGCTATAACAAGTCGACACCGACTGCATTACTGCTATAACAAGTCGACACGACTGCATTACTGCTATAACAAGTCGACACGACTGCACTACTGCTATAACAAGTCGACACCGACTGCATTACTGCTATAACAAGTCGACACCGACTGCATTACTGCTATAAGTCGACACGACTGCATTACTGCTATAACAAGTCGACATAGAACATATATTAAGTATGGGATATGTATATAGAACATATATTAAGTATGGGATATGTATATAGAACATATATTAAGTATGGGATATGTATATAGAACATATATTAAGTATGGGATATGTATATGGAATTTCTCCACTATGGTGTGACGAGAACGTGCTCTACTTTCAAGTTTATTTTAGTAGTCATAGCGATAGATCGCTCGGCTCAAGGTTCCGTCGTGCCCCAGCGCCACTCAGGTTTACTGCTTCGAAACCACTTACCTACGTCTATGTTAATTAGATGAGCTCGTATTCTAAAAGAGATAACTAATCCAAACTGTGATGAGTTCTTTAAAAAATAAGCGTAATTATGCAATGATTTTACCTGCTGCCTCAGCATATAGCACATGGAGTAGGGCTCTATATCCCTTACGCATCAGACCTCACCATATCCAGAAGCGTGTATGAGGAGCTTCGATCGTGCTCTACATCCCACTACTTCATTAAGCCACTGTACATTTACACCCTGGGCGGGTACGATACTAACCTCGCTCCCGGTCACGACGACCCGGCCCTGCCGCCTCTTTAAGCACCGCTCGTGGTATGTGAGAGCCACAAACTGCGCACGCACACTGCAGCCGCGAGCGTGACCCAGAGGTCACAGAGGTCATGACCCGGTGACCCCGGCCGCTCCGCAGCGCCGCGCGCCGCCGCGTGCGTCGGCTGTTCGTGAGTCGTTCATTGCCGTGCCTGAGGCGAGTTGTATTGTGCTGAGTTGGCTTGTTTCTCGTCGGGCTTTATGGACGGAACGTTGGTGTATTGTTGCTTGGATTGAGGGTATTGTTACGCGTACTGCGGCGGTGTATTCTTTACAGTGTTGTGGTTTAGGGCCTGAACGAGTGACGCGCACGCACGAACTGCTGGTGGGAGTTTTCGCTTCGCCTCTTGCACGCCCCACAACTCTTATTGAACAACGCCAGGGTCCCACGTATCTTATATAAATGCCTGTTTTGTCTCTTCTCAACTAAGCTGACCACAGGTAACTGTGGAGGAGATGCAATAACAAAGTGTGCAGGAAATAGTACAAAGCGACCCAGAACTGAGTCACAGGGGAGAAATAGAAGATGGAATTAGAAACGAGTATAGAAAGGTGCTGGGAGCACCAAAAATGCGAAACATAGACATCATGAGATTTACCATCCGAGATACGGTCTGACTAACTGTCATGGGTTATACATAGTATAAGGTATATAGTTCATATATTTCACAGTTTATAAGCATACAACGAATGCCAAGCCCAGCATTTATCTTAGTACTTACCCAACAACTCGTGTAAACTGCAGCTCTATAGTAGTACTCACAAACTTACAACATACTTAATTCCTTAAACCCGGCGCCGAGCCCGCCACGGCCATAAACTGCAGCTCTATGCAGACGTTTCCCAATCAGCGGGCCCAGCCGTGCCTATAATCAATGCCTGGCCCTGTGCGCGAGTGGCGCAGTGCCAGTGGCGGCCGCAGGGGTCAATTGTAGGTGAGACCGACGGGAGGGCAGCGAGTCGCTGAAACAGGTAGGGCAATATTGGAAACTCGACACAAGTTCGTATGCAAGTCCTTCGTCCTTCGATATGGAGTTCACACAACAAGCTTAACGAAATGCCTTGATGCCAGAAGTACAATGAAACTAAAGGTGCATGCTTAATTTCTTTAAACAAACTTTAGGCTTGAACAAATAATTATGCAAAAGAAATCCTGAAGAAGAAAAAATACCATGGTGGTACTGCAGACTTGTCAACGATTCAATGTGAATCGACTACTTTTGATTGAATCATTCTTATTTCGCTTATTTCAAATGAATCGCTCATGAATCGATTCACCTCATGCGTAAACCTGTTGTGAGTCACTGATTGAATCATTCATATAGAGAAAGTAGGCTGATTGAATCATTCTTTGCGCAAAGAATCGTTCTTTTTTGGTCGAGCAGCATAAACTATCCAAAAAATATGCCAGCAGCCCAGCATTCATCTGTGCCCTGTGGACACACCAGGCACTTAATGGCCAATTATATGAACTCTGTATCTTCAGCTGTGGCATGTAATTCATCTCTGCGTGAAGAAAGCGAGGCTTTGTGTCCAACTGCAGTGGGCACAAAGCCACTGTTCAATCAGCCCTAACCTAACTAGGTACCTTGGTACTGGTAGGGTTAAGGGTTTCTGGCGCAGTACTACCTAAGTACTTAGATAAGGTACCTAACTCATACTT
>JAXIVJ010007887.1:30000-42500 GCA_036785665.1 Chirona hameri
TGTGTGTGTGTGTGTGTGTGTGTGTGTGTGTGTGTGTGTGTGTGTGTGTGTGTGTGTGTGTGTGTGTGTGTGTGTGTGTGTGTGTATGTGTGTGTGTGTGTGTGTGTGTGTGTGTGTGTGTGTGTGTGTGTGTGTGTGTGTGTGTGTGTGTATGTGTGTGTGTGTGTGTGTGTGTGTGTGTGTGTGTGTGTGTGTGTGTGTGTGTGTGTGTGTGTGTGTGTGTGTGTGTATGTGTGTGTGTATGTGTATGCATTGTTTTATTTGTATACGTCTCCTCATGAGATTATATAGACCCATGAGGGTGCAAAATAAACTGTATTACTAATATTATTATTATTTAGTTAAAATTAATTAAGTATGCATTGATTCAGCGATTCACATACACATTGCGAGTCATTGTGAATTAATCATTCATGAGCCACTCATATTAGCCGTGAGTCACTGTGAATCAACTCACCAGCGTTAATGTCGAGTGATTGAATCATGATTTAATTATTCATTATGGTCCGTGAATCACTTTGAATCGACTCACCAGCGTTAATGTTGAGTGATTGAATCATGATTGAATAATTCATTATGGTCCGTGAATCACTGTGAATCGACTCATGACAAATAGGAATCATTAACAAGCCTGGGTGGTAGACACAGAGCCCTTCCAAAATTCTAAGCCCATTTTCTGCTTGTTCGCTGGTGCCGATTTTACATTATCCGGGACGGAACAGCTTGAGGCAAACTCATCTCATTCTCCTCCTCCTGGTCCATTTTTCGCAGGTTTTGCCGAAAAAAACAACAAATGCATTGTAAGAAACAAGATCATGTTTATGTTTGATTACTTTAGGCGCGGCACCATCTCATGTCCCTCAATGGAAACCCCGTCACTGCGCGGTGCATAGCCACCCTATATCATATCTGGATCGCCCGTGCCCCTCCTCAGACACAGCACCACACTGACCAACACACCACACCGCCGACCCAGCCAACCAATCATATCTCACCACGGCGGTAATGCCCCGTAATGCCCCGTAATGCCCCGTAATTCCCCGTAATGCCCCGGGTCACCGATATATCACGGGCGTACGACCCTAATCGTGGGACCAGGAGGATGATACGATATCGGTCATAATCCGAGGAAATAAAAATGACCCGCCCCTGGCAGCTGTCCGGTGCCTTGTTTACCCGGGGTGTGACAAGGAGGCTACAATTGGCGTAATGGATAGCGATGGAGAAATATGTGGCGATGTTCTGTCTGCGGATGCATAATATGGGCCCATAGGCAGAAACATGCATCACGGTTTGATCGCGTCATATCGATTGGTGTTACTGAAAAGCCAAGGCAATTATTGAAAATGAATACCAAATAAAAAAATGACTTCCAAAGTTCTGCCCATATGTATCGGCAGAACTCCTGCCAGACCTTTTCGGAACGGTACTTACGGATACATAACGACTATTAGCTCTCATTAGATGGTCGATACAATGTTATTCCATCGATACAACATTGTTGTAAAGATGGCTTTGCCGAAAAGCTGCTACGAAATCCTCACTACCTCAATACCAGTATGTCACACTTCCCTGAATTTCTGCCCTGTCGCCACTGACGCGATCACAATTCAAAAGACTCTCGAAGTCTCGACCGTACCCCAGCCTCCGAACCGACAGCCCCACTTCATTGCCGCCGACTCGGTTTGGAAAGTGCGGACGCTCGTTTCACGGTTCACCAGCTGAGCGCGACCCATCACCGACACGATCTGACACAAAAGCGGCGCAGCGCGGCCACTCAGACGTATTGTGCGCCACATTAGCTGTATCGCTCGTCACATTAGCCATCTTTAGAGAACGAACAATGCGCCAGAATAGTAATCAACAATAGTGGTATGTTCTGTAATCGGGTTACCGATCAGCGAATACTGTAGGCGCCCGTAAGAAAGAAAGGAAAATTTTGCGTGCTGCTGACGTGAAGCTAATGCTCATTCCTGTGCAGACAAGCGGTTAATTGGAAATCGGGTACGACTCCCGAAACTGTTCTCCCGAAACTCACAGCGCTCATATCCATAACCGATGAAATTTTACGAGGCATGGATCGATCTGAGGTGACGCTGCTGACTTTGATTTATTTAAGCCGCTGCTTTGATGTAGTTGACCACAAAATGTTGATACCAAAGCTCCAGCAGCTTCAAATTTCGACCGGATGGATCCAGAGTTACCTGGAGGGCCACACACAGCACGTCAGGGTGGAGCAAACGCTGTCAGAACCTCAGAACATCACCATCGGTACATTTCAAGGTTCCTGTCTCGGACCACTGCTTTATACATGTTTAGTAACGACATATCATGTTTCATCCCAACACACATGAACGGCTTCCGTGTCACATTAGTTAGATATGCTGACGACGCCCACCTAGCCATCACAGGGCCTCGTAACGGACTAGCTGAGATGCAACAGTCACTCGAGTCTGTGCTTGACGTGGCGTGTACATGGTTTTTGCAGCATGGGATGATGGTAAATGCCGGTAAAACGGAGATGTTGCTGTGTGGTGATAGTCGGCAGCTCAGCCAGATTGGTCCTCCATCAATCATGTTCATGGACAAAATGTTGCAATGTTCGGAGACTGTGAGGAACCTCGGCGTTGTTATGGACACGTCTCTGTCATATGGCTGTCACATTAATCGAGTTGTACACAAATGCGTCGGCATCCTAATCGACATTCTTAATGCCAAACACGCTATTCCGCCATCCGTGTTACCAAAGGTCATCGATGTATGTATTGGTTCTATAATCCGTCCATGCAACATGGCTTTTCAGAAATAGCATCAAGCACACAGTAAAAACAAAACCCAGCAAAAAGAACACCCATCAGGATACAAACGGCAGTAGTTGGTCGTCGGCGCAGACACATGGACGATGGGCACATGCGTAGTAGATAAATATAAAAAGTTTGATCAAATGAAAAGGTGATATAGCGAATGTAAAAATACCGGAATCAAATACCATACGGGCGGCCAGATCTCAGGCTGTCAATGTTTTCAGTGACGCGCGAAACGCCGACAGTGTCGGTCGTCCAGTGACAGCCGGAGGCAGCTGGTTCCATGACGCGGCGGCCCGGTAGCGAAACCCTCTCTGCGTGGACGAGAGTTTGCACCTCTGCAGTTCTAAGTCTCCGGCTTCAGTTGAACGCGTGGCCCGGCGAGACACTGTGGATCGAGGGATAAACATACGGCGAATCGACAGCGGGCCCAACTGGTTGTGAAGTGCTTTGTAGACTCTGAGCAGGTCCCTCTCCCGCACCAGCTGCTCCACTTTGGTCCAGCCCAGGGATGCCAGAGCCGGACCGACCCCCTCCCAACGCCGCACTCCTGTCACGATTCGCGCACTGAAGTTGATGATCTTTTGGATTCGGGCTAGCTGATTTTTGGTTGTTCCGCCCCACACCGAAATACAGTATAGAATGTGGGGGAAAACGTGCGTTTCAATCAGTAATTTGAGCGTTTCCTGGTTAAAGTGGTGGCGGAACCGGTAAAGAGATATCAAGAGGGCATTGCACCTTCTGACGATCTGGCCGATGTAGACGTCCCAAGACAGACATGGGTCAATGGTCACGCCTAGCAGTCGTATGGACGGTGAGGGTTTGGTGACCGACCCGGTGATGCTGAGGTGAAAATTTCTGGCTTTGCTTTCGGTCTGGCGGGTTCCAATTAAAATGAAATATGTTTTATCGGGGTTCATCTTTAGAGAATTTGAACTAAACCATCGTTGCATCGTGTTCAGAGAGTTTTCAACACGCTTTTGTAATGATTCTAGATTTTTAGGGTCGGGCAGCGTGTGATCGAGCAGCTGGGTATCGTCGGCATATGCTATCACTCGACAGTCCGGTAGATGACAGTGCAGGTCGTTCGTGAACAGACTGAAGAGGATCGGCCCAGCTATGGATCCCTGGGGCACACCAGAACGAACCGGCAAGATCGCCTCGCCGCCTCTAACCAGCTGCCTCGGGCCGTCCAGAACACAGTAAGATCGCCTCGCCGCCTCTAACCAGCTGCCTCGGGCCGTCCAGAACACAGTAAGATCGCCTCGCCGCCTCTAACCAGCTGCCTCGGGCCGTCCAGAACACAGTAAGATCGCCTCGCCGCCTCTAACCAGCTGCCTCGGGCCGTCCAGAACACAGTAAGATCGCCTCGCCGCCTCTAACCAGCTGCCTCGGGCCGTCCAGAACACAGTAAGATCGCCTCGCCGCCTCTAACCAGCTGCCTCGGGCCGTCCAGAACACAGTAAGATCGCCTCGCCGCCTCTAACCAGCTGCCTCGGGCCGTCCAGAACACAGTAAGATCGCCTCGCCGCCTCTAACCAGCTGCCTCGGGCCGTCCAGAACACAGTAAGATCGCCTCGCCGCCTCTAACCAGCTGCCTCGGGCCGTCCAGAGCACAGTAAGATCGCCTCGCCGCCTCTAACCAGCTGCCTCGGGCCGTCCAGAACACAGTAAGATCGCCTCGCCGCCTCTAACCAGCTGCCTCGGGCCGTCCAGAACACAGTAAGATCGCCTCGCCGCCTCCTGAACCAGCTGCCTCGGGCCGTCCAGAACACAGTAAGATCGCCTCGCCGCCTCTAACCAGCTGCCTCGGGCCGTCCAGAACACAGTAAGATCGCCTCGCCGCCTCTAACCAGCTGCCTCGGGCCGTCCAGAACACAGTAAGATCGCCTCGCCGCCTCCTGAACCAGCTGCCTCGGGCCGTCCAGATAACTGCGGAACCAAGTCGGGTCGATCCCGTACCATCCTAGCTTGCTTAGGAGGACGCCGTGGTCGACGCTGTCGAAGGCCTTGCTGAGGTCAGCTGCCGTGATTGACGAGATTTCACCTCGTTCTGAGTTTTGGCTGATCCATTCGACAGCGTCGAGCACGGCGTCCTCCGTGCAGTGACATGGCCTGTACGCAAACTGATCATGAAATAAAATGTTATGCTCAGACAGGTACCGCGACAGTTGATCACAGACAATTTTCTCGACAATTTTTGACATGTGAGACAGAAGGGAGATCGGTCTATGACTAGATGGCTCGTTAACATCACCCTTTTCCTTAAGAATAGGGACCACCTCGGCCGTTTTCCATGCTTCAGGGAAAACACCTTTCGTAACAGACGATTTTACAATGCGCAGCAGATAGGGGCCGACTACTGCGAAACAGCGCTTAATTGCACTAAGCGGCACCCCGTCCAGTCCCACCGCTCCAGACGGGTTCATGCGTCTCACCGCTCCCGCCAGCTCCGGAAAGGTGGCGGGCTGGAGCTGGAATGCCGCCGAGACGACGATGAGCGGTCGTGGGGCCTGACCCGCTGTGACGTCATCACTCAGGTCAGCCGCGATTCGAGAGCCCACCAACGAGAAGAACTCGTTGAAGCGGTCAGCCCGGGTCCGCTGCTCTGTCTTGTTGGTGGTTTGGGTTGCATGTGTTGAGCCGGAGGGCACCAGGTAGAACTTCTTCAGGTTCGACCAGAACTCTCGGCGATCGGAGGTCAAGAGCTGGCGGCTGAGGAACTCTTTGCGAGCCTGCGCCATCCGACCCTTGACAGAGTTCCGGAGACGACAGTAGTCAGCGCGGGACTCGGGCGTGCGCAGATCCAGCCAGGCCTGGTACGCCTCGTCACGCTCCGACATGGCCAGTCGCAGCTCGGGGTCATCCGTGATCCAGGGCAGCGGCTCCGTCTGGTACGGGCTGGACAGTGGCGGTCTAGGACCTCCCACCATGTCTTCATGAATATGTCGACCATGCTGTTGACGTCATCGCTGGTGTCGAAGGCGGTCCAATCGGCCAGCAGCAGATCCAAACAGATCGCGTCCCAGTCCGCTCACCCCCAGTTCCGAGCGGTTCGCTCTGTCGGCGGCTTCCATAGTCCGGCCGATAGGGGCGCTGACTGCTATCGGCTTATGATCGCTGACGGGGCTGCTGAGCACGTCAGCACGAGATGGCGAGACGTTGGTGATGATGTGGTCCAACGCTGTTGGAGTTGGCAGCAGATGGGTTGGCTGATTGACCAACTGGGTCAGGTTTAGCTCCGAAAGAGCTGCTTCGTAGCGCCGGGTGTCAGTGGCCGGTGTGTTAAGGATGTTAATGTTCATATCTCCGAGTAAGAACATCGGTTTATCCCTTGCCATGACTTATTGGAGCTACTCTTGTAGGTCGTCCTCAGCCTGGCAGACAGAGCCGGCGGGGGGGGGGGGCGATAGACGACATCGACGATAGCCGGCCGGCCGCCTCGCCACGACACAGAGAGCCACAGCGTCTCCAGCAGGCTGGTCGCCGGCGTCTGCAGCACCTGACAGGGGATTTTTTCTCTGTGGATGATCGCCACTCCACCTCCTCTGACTCGCCGGCCTTGCGTCGACGCAGCTCGGTCTCGTCTAATCATGGCATACCCCGGAAACACTAGAAAACGTGATAGCGTTTCGGGCGTCAACCAGGTTTCAGAGACGCAGAGCAGGTCCAGATGCTCTGATTCGAGAAGGTTGTTCACAACGTCGACTTTCGGGGCGAGAGACTGTGCGTCGATATGGCCTATCCTCACTCCATGACAGGCTCTTGAGCCGGGGCGCCCTCGGTCGCCGGCGCTCTCCTGTCCCTGCTGGATGGAGGTGGCGCCACCGGCGGCCTCCGCAGCCGCTGGGACGTGTCGCATCTGCCGCTGAGTGAGGCGCGGGATGGTGGCGAGGTGACTACTGCGGAGTGGTGCTCCATCGGTGGCATCCGCTCGTCGGCCCCAGATCCCCGGGATTCGTGCCGGTGCGTCGGGCTTGGCGGGCACTCGGTGCTCGCGTCGGCCGCCGGCCCGCCCGAGTCGTTTCAGCAGCAGGTGATCTGGTGTAGGCCACGCAGCTCGAAGTCCCCGCGGTGCTTCATAGATGGCGCTAGTGTCGCATCGATCTGCTGGGACTCCTCTCTTAGCCAGCTGACGGAACACGATCCGAAGCACATTCATGGCGCGGGTGAAACAGACACGGCGCACGGCACCAAACCAGTTACGGCCTTGATTTGTCGAATATCCTTCAAATACCTGAGATCTTCGCTCGTCGCTGTTGAGTTCACGGTGTTGCAAATAGTCAACGTCTTCGCAGTCACTCACGGGTTATAAAACACTCGAAAAAGGGGGGGGGGCGGTAAGGACGGAGGTGCCGCGGTGACAGCCGCGCTTAGATATGGCTACCGATGCTTTGGTGTTTTCCCATATACGGTACTGTGTCCAAGTGTACGGCAGCGCGAACCGTTCAAACATATCCAAATTGCAGAAAGTCTTCAACTTCGCTGCCAGGGTGATTTCGGGCCGACGGAAATATGGCCATATATCGCATGTACTGAATCAATCAGGCTGGCTGTCCGCACATCAGTTCGTTTCATACTTCGATCTGTGTCTGATGCATAGCATTCTCGCCACCGGGAAACCCCATGTGCTGCGCTCCTCGTTGGTGTTAACCGTGAGCGGGTTGGCCGCGATACCCGGCAGTCCGACCAACTGAGCATGCCTCGTGTGAAGAACAACCATGGGAAGAGGAAGTACGTGTACCGCGCAGTGAAAATGTATAATGAATACATCATCTCTCATGGACGGTCCAAGGTATCACAGCAGTCGTTAAAAAACAAGATCCGAGACGCGATTCGACGAACCTAGCTGTTAGCCATGCCATAGTGTGTATTTTGTGGATATGTTTGGAGAGAGAAAGTTTTATTGTTTCCAAATGTTTGTTTTTCTAGATATACTGAGACCATGTTATTGACGAAGGTCTGAGAATAGCCCATCTTATGTATGGATTGACCCGATTCTGTGCAATAAATAAACAGACTCCCGAAACTGAAAATGGAGATCGGCTCCCGAAACTGCAAACTGACAATCGCATCCGACAGATTAGATGTGTTGAAGCTGCGAAATGATCTGTGTGTATATGGGACCCGCTCTGGGATTCTTTACACTTGTCTCTTGCTGCCTGCCTGGCATCGGAATAGTAGCGCGGGCTCTGGATAATGGAAAAGAAGTCATTAACTTTGGACATCCTTCAAACTTGATCAGAGACAAGTGTACTACAAGTGACTACACTCGTGGCAGTTAAGGTAGTTATCTCGAGCCACACCAGTTCAAGATCTGCAAGGCCCTCCATCTCAGAAGTTAAGGACCGTTCTGGCTTTGTGCTGCCGAGCGGTCAGAGGAAAAGCTCCAGCTTCCTTGTCGATCGGCTCGTTCTCTTGCATTGAAAACTGCATACAAATGGTAGACACAGATCTGTTTGATATACAGTGCATCATTACATGACACAATTCATTGATTTGCCTAGCAAGGTCTTCTTTTAGTAGATCGAGTTCTAGTTTTCACTTGTTCACCGGAGAGACTGTTTTATCAGCTCCTCAGTACTACTAAGGTGCAAATTGATCGTTTTGAACAAACTTGTCACAAATCCCCTCTCTCCGTTCGTTCCTCTCACCTTCCCTCTACCCTCCTCTTCCCTCGTTCTCCTTCCCCATCCCTCCTTCTTTCTCACTTCCCCTCTCTCCACTCTCTCTTCCTTCCTTTCCCTCTCTCTTCTTTCGGCACACTGTGCTCTTAAATCACACGCGGAACAACACAAGCAAACGTCCGACACCAGATAAACTGAGGTTAACATCGTGAGCAAAGACCAAAAACTATTCTTCACACGGCTCAGTCGTGGGGCCGTCCTGTGTGTCCCGTTTGCCACTGACACCCTTCGGACCTGGATATATGGGGAAAGAAGGCAACAGTTACACCAGCAACAATATCTTTCGGACGGTAAACAGTAGGGCGATGCGTTACTGGAGCAAAGGAAGTATCATGCCAACAGTACGTTCCTATTTTGACATTTAACTGCAGAGTAAAACCGACTTCTCAGAAAGCAAATAACTGAAAACGATATGCACTTTTACTTTAAAAGTTGCATCATCGCAGCATTTGAAGGCAAAATAATTCCGGGAATGCATTTTTCCCTGCAAAGAGCTGCGACATAATACGATATGGTCAAACTGCCTACCAATCAAGGTTGCAATGCAACTACGTGTGCCAGCTGAACTTCCTGACCGTGCATAGGTATACTGCACAGTGCACACGTAACGATTGTATCAGGTGAAGTCAGGTTGTGAGAAAAGCACGACCGTCAGATTCTTCGTAATGCTCACGTGGACTTAAATGCAGCATGTCAATGGGTGGCTTTCTATGGAATCAGTCATTTACGAAATTCACGTTTGAACGTCAGATCGATATATTATCAGGAACGAAATAGCAAGGCCTACAGAAGCCATGCCTGTAGCTAAACACCTGCAACAACCAATACGCAATATCTATTTCATTTCAGGACATAAAGCAGGGTGAAGATTCATATTGAAGCGTGTTTGTTAATATAATGATGCCGCACGTTCTAGATGGGACCAGCACCACACGTCCTATACACTATTATCCACAACACATATCCTGTTGCAACCAAACAAACGACTCCACAAATGCGCTGTGGGTGTTATTCACCTCCCATGTGGCCGTAACAGATGTTCAAATCACGGATGATTTGTAGCTCGACAAATGTTGGCGAGCGTGCGCTGCATTGAAGCAGCGCTCCGCTCTCAGCAAACGGCCGCTGCGGCTGCTGTGACACTTCAGGTGTCTCGGGACGGGCGACGGAGGTCTCGACTGCGGCGCCACTGTATATCATCCGGGCGACGGAGATCCTGCGGCGCCACTGTATCATCGGAGATCCTGAGGCGCCACTGTATCATCCGGGCGACGGAGGTCCAGCGGCGCCACTGTATATCATCCGGGCGACGGAGGTCCTGCGGCGCCACTGTATATCATCCGGGCGAAGGAGGTCCTGCGGCGCCACTGTATATCATCCGGGCGACGGAGATCCTGCGGCGCCACTGTATCATCCGGGCGACGGAGGTCTCGACTGCGGCGCCACTGTATCATCCGGGCGACGGAGGTCCTGCGGCGCCACTGTATCATCTGGGCGACGGAGGTCCTGCGGCGCCACTGTATCATCCGGGCGACGGATGTCTCGACTGCGGCGCCACTGTATCATCCGGGCAACGGAGGTCTCGACTGCGGCGCCACCGTATCATCCGGGCGACGGAGGTCTCGACTGCGGCGCCACTGTATCATCCGGGCGACGGAGGTCTCGACTGCGGCGCCACTGTATCATCCGGGCGACGGAGGTCCTGCGGCGCCACTGTATCATCCGGGCGACGGAGGTCCTGCGGCGCCACTGTATCATCCGGGCGACGGAGGTCTCGACTGCGGCGCCACTGTATCATCCGGGCGACGGAGGTCTCGACTGCGGCGCCACTGTATCATCCGGGCGACGGATGTCTCGACTGCGGCGCCACTGTACCATCCGGGCGACGGAGATCTCGACTGCGGCGCCACTGTATCATCCGGGCGACGGAGGTCTCGACTGCGGCGCCACTGTATCATCCGGGCGACGGAGGTCTCGACTGCGGCGCCACTGTATCATCCGGGCGACGGAGGTCCTGCGGCGCCACTGTATCATCCGGGCGACGGAGGTCTCGACTGCGGCGCCACTGTATCATCCGGGCGACGGAGATCCTGCGGCGCCACTGTATCATCCGGGCGACGGAGGTCTCGACTGCGGTTCCACTGTATCATCCGGGCGACGGAGGTCCTGCGGCGCCACTGTATCATCCGGGCGACGGAGGTCCTGCGGCGCCACTGTATCATCCGGGCGACGGAGGTCCTGCGGCGCCACTGTATCATCCGGGCGACGGAGGTCCTGCGGCGCCACTGTATCATCCGGGCGACGGAGGTCCTGCGGCGCCACTGTATCATCCGGGCGACGGAGGTCCTGCGGCGCCACTGTATCATCCGGGCGACGGAGGTCTCGACTGCGGCGCCACTGTATCATCCGGGCGACGGAGATCCTGCGGCGCCACTGTATCATCCGGGCGACGGAGGTCTCGACTGCGGTTCCACTGTATCATCCGGGCGACGGAGGTCCTGCGGCGCCACTGTATCATCCGGGCGACGGAGGTCCTGCGGCGCCACTGTATCATCCGGGCGACGGAGGTCCTGCGGCGCCACTGTATCATCCGCCCAGTGAAAATGTGTTGCGATGTTTGCCGTCCGTCCAGGGTTGATAATGCTGACAATGGGCTGTATGGGGCTGTAATGCTGACAATGGGGCTGTATGGGGCTGTAATGCTGACAATGGGGCTGTATCGAATCTGACTATAACAACTCTGACTATGGAGACTGTATAGGCTGACTGTAGAGTCTGACTGTAGAGAATCTCACTGTAGAGAGTATCACTGTAGAGAGTCTCACTGTAGAGAGTCTCACTGAAGAGAGTCTCACTGTAGAGAGTCTCACTGTAGAAAATATCACTGTAGAGAGTATCACTGTAGAGAGTCTGACTGTAGAGAGTATCACTGTATAGAGTCTCACTGTAGAGTCTGACTGTAGAGAGTCTCACTGTAGAGAGTCTCACTGTAGAGAGTATCACTGTAGAGAGTCTGACTGTAGAGAGTATCACTGTAGAGAGTCTCACTGTAGATAGTTTCACTGTAGAGAGTCTCACTGTAGAGAGTCTCACTGTAGAGAGTATCACTGTAGAGAGTATGGCTGTAGAGTCTGGCTGTAGAGAGTCTCACTGTAGAGAGTCTCACTGTAGAGAGTCTTACTGTAGAGAGTCTCACTGTAGAGAGTCTCACTGTAGAGAGTCGCACTGTAGAGAGTCTCACTGTATATAGTCTCACTGTAGAGAGCCTGACTGTAGAGAGTCTCACTGTAGAGAGCATGACTGTAGAGAGTCTCACTGTAGAGAGTCTCACTGTAGATATCCTCACTGTAGAGAGTCCCACTGTAGATAGTATCACTGAAGAGAGTCTCACTGTAGAGAGTCTCACTGTAGATAGTATCACTGTAGAGAGCCTGACTGTAGAGAGTCACACTGTAGAGAGTCTGACTGTATAGAGTATCACTGTAGAGAGTCTCACTGTATAGAGTATCACTGTAGAGAGTCTCACTGTAGAGAGTATCACTGTACTTCAGAGAGTATCACTGTGCAGCTGGGTGTGACATTGGATCGAAAACTTACTTTTGCTGCGCACGTTGACAGCATCGTCAAACGAGCAAATCGATCCCTGGGTCTCCTCATCCGCTCTTTTCAATCTGGCTCGAACCACCGTTCAAACTTCAATCGCACAGCCATTGTAGGTGCCTATTTTTCCAGCGTGCAATCTATTCTCGAGTTTTCAACTGTGATCTGGGCTGGTGCGGCCGACTCCCATACAAAGCGGGTCGATCGGGTGCAGCACAAATTCTTTATGTGGCTTCTCCACAACACCCAGTCCGGAAATGCTCCTTCTCTCTCCTATCGTGAGCTCTGTCACCACTTAAAAATCCCCACTCGAGCCGCAAGGCGAGTTCAGCATGATCTCCTTTTTCTCAAAAACGTTCTATGCAGCAAACTGGACACACCGCGTTTGCTCGAAAGCTTCTCTCTTCAC
>JAXIVJ010007887.1:47500-58288 GCA_036785665.1 Chirona hameri
TTTTGCATTATTATTTTTATAAAGCATGATGTGAAATAAATTGCGCCGCAGATGAGACAGTGACATTTGGGCCAAAGCTTGCAAATGTTTGTTTATGATTTAGTTTTGGATATGGTATAGCCCCTAGGATTTAGGAAAAAGTGGGTGCGTTTTGAGGATTTTTCGTGTGAAAAAGGTGTGCGTGTACTGTCTGGTTTATGAACCAAAGTATGAGGTAGGTACCTTATCTAAGTACTTAGGTAGTATTGCGCCAGAAACCCTTAACCCTACCAGTACCAAGGTAGCTAGTCAGGTTAGGGCTGATTGAACAGTGGCTTTGTGGCCACTGGAGTTCGACACAAAGCTTTGCTTTCTTCACGCAGAGATGAATTACAGGCCACAGCTCAGGACACAGAGTTCATATAATTGGCCATTAAGTGGCTGGTGTGTCCACAGGGCACAGATGAATGCTGGGCCACTGGCATATTTTTTTGGATAGTTTATGCTGTTCGACCAAAAAAGAATGATTCTTTGCGCAATGAATGATTCAATCAGCCTATTTTCTCTGTATGAATGATTCAATCAGTGACTCACAACAGGTTTGCGCATGAGGTGAATCGATTCATGAGCGATTCGTTTTAAATAAGCGAAATAAGAATGATTCAATCAAAAGTAGTCGATTCACATTGAATCGTTGACAAGTCTGGCAGAGAGACTAACTGCAGAGAGACTTACCGCAGGGCGTATCATTGCAGAGCATCTGCTGATTGTAGGGCGTCCGACTGTATATCTTCCGTCACCTTGCTACTGTCAGATGCCGCATCCCGAAGTATACAACCAAGGCCATCCCAACCCTGAAGCGTTTCCAACATATAACTCTCTTTCCACGCAACATCCTAACGATACTCCCTCCCCAAACCGCCCCATGTCTTCCGTTCCCGCTCCAATCATCCCCTTCCATCGTGATGAGCTCGCTGCCATCAGTCACTAGTCGATCAGCAGTGGTTTGGCAGGCATGTGGCAGACACACCTGTTGGGCCGCACCAGCAGGCATGTGGCAGACACACCTGTTGGCCCGGACCATCTATCTCTCGCTTATGTGTGCAGGTACGCCCAGTCTCACGCCGCCGCGACCCTGAACTTGCTCTCATTGCTCTGAGTGGGTGTGATCTGGAGCGCGGGGAGCTGGGAGCAGGGCCATCCAAGATGGCAGCCGGCGGCCTCCTCGGGCAGTTAGTATTGTTGCGCAGATGTCCCCATGCTACAATGTCCGATATTTGTCCAGTTTTATTGTGATGATTTTGTCAGGATAATATTTTCACCATCGATAGAATTGAAAAGGATTGAAGCAATGCTCAAGAATGAGAACGAATCCGCGAAGCAAACTTCTTGGATACAAATACAAGAGAGGAAAGTGCAAGTCAATTTTAAGGGACAATACCACTAAGATTCCTCTATGTGACTTGTAAACATAAAACTGACATTGCGAACGTCATTAAAGGAGATGACGGCCAGTCAATTCTTGGAAAGGCAAGATGCTATGCAAATTAGCCATGTAATAAAATATTCGAATAAAACGTCTCTTCCAATGTATTTTGAACGGCTTGCAGATGCACGTTTGCTTGTAAATGCGTCATGCGTTTAAAAGAAACCAGCCACTTTGCCAAATCGCTGTGAAAGTGCTAATAAGTGGTATTCGTACATGAAAATGTTGAATGAATTGAAGTGTTTTCAAAAACAACATATTTCGGAAACATATAAGACTCGCATATTCAGTATAGAGTGCGAGAAGTGGCGATGTAAAAATAATTATTTATGGAAGTAGTAAACACGAGTGTGATTATTATCTTATAATTGTTTACATAACTAGTAGAATACTGTCATTGGCGAAGAGTTCGCTCGCTGGCCCAGTGACGCTACTTTTAACACATACGATATGAAGCTTATCGACAAAGGGCACTTTTTTTCTCGACAAAGCACCATATCAGGATACAACATCATACATATTCTGTAGGAGAGTCCTTACAACCAAACGGAGTACGCCGTAAGTGATTTCTCGACATGACCTTCAAAACTGCTAACTCAGTTGAAAACACCATTATAAAAGTGACTGATTTCCTTTAATGAGCCAAGGAAAAGGAAAATGTATGTATTTATCCGGCCTTTACCAAATGCTTTTGAAGTCAGATGAATTGCCGTGAGCATTTAACTGATAGCTGCATCGTACTCCACCTTTATTACTTTGTATCTTCCTATACATATTATTGTCCGGACACACGTCATGATGTACATCCTTTTGAGTGGGCGAACGAGCATGCTATTGATTGTATATGCAATATGCTTAGCTTGATATAAGCATGCTCTCGATCAGATGCAGCACGGAAGAATACAACCATGGTCTTATATTTGACCAGCAATCTTTTACCACGCGAAAGTAATAAAACTGCAATAAAACTTGAAGTGAAATCGACATTACCATGGATTGCGTAGTGCGTCGCACTTGCCGCAACAATTTACAATATTACAACACTGCTGAAAATGACAATAAATAAGCTCCAGTCACAAACTACAATCAGTCTGGCAGTAGTAGCCATTAGCAGTCAGCCCGGAAAGATAGCGTCATACCACATACGTCATAAACTCCATATATATCCCCCGACTGGCGCCGGTATCAATGCCTCCAGACGGGGCGCGGTTCCGAAGAGGAAAACTGCACTCCGGCGGTGACCTTCAACCCGTTCGTAATCTCCACACACGAACCGGCCCCCATGGAGACACAGGGATCGGGATACAGACATCGTCCGTCCGGGTGCCTCGAACTGTACCAATGGTGACCAATGGTGACTACCATGGCGGCTGTCTTGTGACACACACACACACACACACACACACACACACACACACACACACACACACACACACACACACACACACACACACACACACACACACACACACACACACACACACACACACACACACACACACACACACACACACACACACACACACACACACACACACACACACACACACACACACACACACACACACACACACACACACACACACACACACACACACACCCACCCACCCACCCACCCACCCACCCACACACACACACACACACACACACACACACACACACACACACACACACACACACACACACACACACACACACACACACACACACACACACACACACACACACACACACACACACACACACACACACACACACACACACACACACACACACACACACACACACACACACACACACACACACACACACACACACACACACACACACACACACACACACACACACACACACACACACACACACACACACACACACACACACACACACACACACACACACACACACACACACACACACACACACACACACACACACACACACACACACACACACACACACACACACACACACACACACACACACACACACACACACACACACACACACCCACACACCCACCCACCCACCCACCCACCCACCCACCCACCCACCCACCCACCCACCCACCCACCCACCCACCCACACACACACACACACACACACACACACACACACACACACACACACACACACACACACACACACACACACACACACACACACACACACACACACACACACACACACACACACACACACACACACACACACACACACACACACACACACACACACACACACACACACACACACACACACACACACACACACACACACACACACACACACACACACACACACACACACACACCTATACGTGTGTACGGTGTAAGACGAGCACCTTGTCTGCACCGTGTATCTAGAGGACCACCTGTTGCGATTGCCTGAGGCCCGCCAAAATGCAGGCACTTAAAATGAGTGACGAATAGAGGTACCCTGACGTTTGAAATTTGTCAGAATCGTTTTAGGAAAGAAATGCCATGAGGTCGGAATGTCGAGGACCTCACCGGAATCCGAGGACCGGCTGTGTGAAATACGTGTACATTTCGTGAATTATGAGTACCGACAATCAGCTGATTATTCGCCCACTGAAAGTAGATCCCCGTCACAGCAAACTGCCTATCCGACGGATGGGCAACTCGGTCCAGATTTCAGGAAGTATTGTTCGGAAAAATTCCGTTATGGGGTCAAACGGCTTGTCACAATTTTCTCTATTCTGTGAACATATGCAAATGTCATATCTTGGACGTACCCAGGGACCCTGTCACGCGCGTCGCCAGGCATTGTGAACTTACAGATACAGATATTGATTGAGGTCATCCACGTGCAGGCAAGAAGCCAAGGGGGGGCGGCGGGGGCGGCCGCGCCCCCTGGAGGCCAGGAGGGCCCTTTTCGGAGCGCGAGGGCTCTTTTCGGCGCGCTGCGCGCGCCGAAAAAGGCTGACGAGACCGCGCGAAAGAGGACTTCAGATGCCCTTTAGGGCCACCAGGGCCCTCTCTGAAGGCCCTTCGACGTTCAAAAGAGCCCTGTGCATGTCAGAGGGGCCCCTGACCAGACCGAAAGGGACCCTGAGCGGGTCAGAGGGCCCCCTGAGCACGTCGAATGGGCCCCCTGAACACGTCGAATGGGCCCCTAGCCAGCACAGAGGGCAGGTCGAGAGGCCCTGGGCCCTGGGCAGGTCGAGAGGCCCCTGAGCATGTCAACAGGGTGACATAGCGGCCAACGCAGTCCCTTGCCAGGTCATAAGGGCCCCTGAGCAGGTTAGAGGGTCTCTGGACAGACCAGAGGGCCCCTGGGAAGTTAAAAGGGTCCCTGTGCAGGTCAGAGGGGCCCCTGACCAGACCGAAAGGGCCCCTATGTGGGTCAGAAGGGCCCCTAAACATGCCGAATGGGCACCTAGTCAGCACGGAGGGGCCCCAAGGCAGGTCGGAGGGCCCTCGGCGCATGTCGCAAGGCGACAAAGCAGCCAGCGCAATCCCTTGCCAGGTTGAAAGGGCCCCTTAGAAAGCTAGAGGGCCCCTGGAGAGGCCAGCGGGCCCCTGGAAAGTTAAAAGGGCCTCTGTGCAGATCGGAGGGGCCCCTGACCAGACCGAAAGGACCAATGGGCGGGTAAGAAGGGACCCTGAACATGCCGAATTGACCCCTGGCCAGCACGGAGGGGCCCCAGGGTAGGTCGGAGGGCCCCTTGAGCATGTCGGCAGGGCGACAAAGCAGCCAGCGCAGGCCGACCAGAAGAGTCGCTGGGCAGATCGGGGGGGGGGGGGGGGGCTCCTGGGCAAGTCAGAGGGGCCCCTGGCCAGACCGAATGGGTGCCTGGGCCGGTCGGAAGACCCCTTGAACATGTCGGATGAGTTCCTAGCCAGACTGGAGGGGCCCCTGGACAGGTGAGAGGGGCCCCTGAGCAGGGGCCCCGTATTGCGGGGGCAGGGTACCCAAAATACCCCCAGTCGAAAATCCTGGGGGGCATAAAGGCAATTTTTTCCCCTCCCCAGATTTTGGCCTGCTCAATCTGGGGGAAAAATGACCCTCCCCACCCCTCCCCAGGATTTTCAACTGGGGGGGGGGGATTTAGGTACCCTGCGCCCCGCAATCCGCCGCCCCTACCCCTGAGCATGTCGGTAGGGCGACAAAGCAGCCAGTGCAGTCCCTGGCCAAGACGGAAGGACCTCTGAACAGGCCGAATGGGCCCCTTGACACACATGAGGGGCTTCTTGGAAGGTCAGAGGAGTTCCTGGTGAGACCAGAAGGGTCAAAGCACGTGGAGATCACAGATGAAGATTAAATACAAAGAGGATTTACTCCACAATACAAATATTAAAAGCGGAGCTTTCGGGTATATTATAACACCCTTCGTCAGGGTGCTACAATATACCCGAAAGCTCCGATTTTAATTTGTCCTGTAGAGTAAGCCCTCTTTGTATTATATATATCTCCACATCATGTCTTTTCTCTTCGCGGATCCCAGATGAGTCCCTGAACAGGTCGGGAGGGCGTTGAAAAGGTCAGAGGGGCCCTAGACGATCTGAATGGACCTTGGGCCTTTCGACAGTAAGAATACAGTTGTACAGGGAATCAAACTCAAAATTTTCGCGTACGCTTTGCGGTGCAATTTAACTGCAAATTCAATTATATGCGGGTTAGGAAAAAAACTCGGCCCGTTTCTCGGCGCATTTATGTGTTATGTTGCTACTTTTCTATGTAATTGGGCAAAATAGTTCACTTTAGCACCTTTTTCACCGCACTTTTAAACGCACAATATAACAATTTTAGAGGTCCGCACCATACGCAATGCGACGCATTGATGAGAATGCATATCCAGGGCATAAGACTCAAAATGTTCGCGCCGCTCTGCGGCGCCATTTGTTAAAGAGTTCCAGGTCTTAAGCATAAACAATATTCCAAGTTGGTATAGCTGATTCCAAATTGGTGTCGCTCGTTCCAAAGTTGATATGGCAGTTTGCTAACTCCAGCTCCTAAATGTTGGTTTGGCCCATGCCATACCTGTCATACTGCATTTTCCATCCTTGTAACGTGCCTTTTCATCCGTTTTTTTTTTTTTGGGGGGGGGGGGGCTTTCAACGCTTGGAAAGGGGGCCCTTTCAACGCTCGGGAAGGGGCCCTTTCGAGGCGCCGCCCGACCCCCCCCCCCCCCCCCCCCCTGGACGAAATCCTGGTTACGTGCCTGTCCACGTGGCAGCGGCTGTTACGTGTCAAGCCAGGTAAAGCCAAGTCAAATCAAGTACTTATCATCTCTCTGTGTGTGTGTGTGTGTAGGGGGGGGGGGGGGTTGGATGCCCTTTGAAGTCAATTTTTGTCATGCAATACCGATAGTCGTAATGTTAAAAATTTCCATAAGTGTGGGGGCGACCCCCACTAGGTAGCGACAACCCTGGAGCTTGCACATTGTCTGTTTATGTAGTAATGACGCGCACGGCCGCTGTAAAATGTGGTTGCTTGTACAGAATTGACCTCGGCTAACTTTACCATCGATCTGACCTGACGATATTGATGTTTCTAAGGGGGGGGCGAGTTATAGGTATAACGTAGCGTTCCGCTTGGGAATATCCTGAGTAGCATCTAAATAGGTAATACGAATTCGCTAAATTGCATTTTTTATTGCAAATTGCAAATCTTGGATTTTATATCGGTAACCCCATATCACTTCAATTCTGGGGACTCCCCATTATAAGGCAATGGGCACTTAAATTCGCCTCTATTGCCTCAATTGACTAAATTTCAATTTCAAGTTGCCAAAGGTTTCAAATGCCTCATTTTGACATGTTTGGCATGAAACTGATACTCAAAATGTTCCCATCGGCGATTCTTGCCAATTCAGGTGAAATAATTAGGTACTCCGTGGGCCTTGCAGGGTCACCTGAGATCATCTGTGGTCATCAGCACTAATTTGCCCCTAATCCTCGACAGAATGGAGCCTTCAAATGTCATCATTGGATTTCTGGCGACAATGCCCGTGAGATGATATGCAATATACCCCATTTAGGTTATTTGGTGACCTTGACCTGAGGTCAGTTTTTATTAATAGTTGAAAGAATAAAGTCGGGCTCAAATGTCAAGATGACATTTGAGTTCAAATGTCAAGATGACATTTGAGTTCAAATGTCAAGATGGTCACCTCTATGGGGTTGCTGTGCATAACTTACGCAAATCTGTTTTTGTATTACGATTTACTTTCTATGGGCCAACCGGGACGGTAACCCGCACTTGTCCCCGGTCCGGGATGGATCGTGGCGACGTCCCGGTTGGCCAGGCGGGCTGCCCCGAAATAATAGGACATTGCAAATGTTTTCAAAGCTAGATTAAGCCAAATTCAAAATCGGCATATACCCCTCAGGCACAAACGTAACAGAACCAAGGGCAAACCAGTTTGGCTTACCCCAGAAGTAAGGAGTGCTATACAAGCTAAAAGAAGTGCATTTGGCATTTTGAAGGGATCTTCACTAGATATAAATCGGAAGGCCTACCAGAATGCAAGAAATTCAGTTAAGAAAAAGGTCAGAGCAGCTAAAAGGGCAAAGGAACTTGATTTAGCTAGACATTGTAATGCAGATAGTAAGAAGTTCTTCAGTTTTTATAAGTTCAGTACAGTTTCCAAAAATATAAGTCCATTTAAGGTGGATGATGTGTTAGTTAGCAAGGACAGTGAAATGGTTGAAGTGCTTAATGATCAGTTTCAATCTGTCTTTACTATCGAGGACCAGAGTAGTATTGCAGCACTTCAGCCTGAGCTAGAGACAGAGGAGACTATAGGAGAGCTAGGTGGCATAAGTAGTGAACTTGTTCTAGAATATCTAAAGAAAGTAAGGCCTAACAAGGCAGAAGGACCTGATGAAATCCATGCTAGACTTTTAAGAGAATCTGAAAGGGAGTTGTCGGTTCCATTAGCCATAATATTTTCTAAATCACTCGCAGATAGTAAAATTCCACTTGATTGGAAAAGAGCAAATGTTGTTCCTATTCATAAAAAGGGAGATAGAAGTAAAGAGGAAAACTATAGACCGGTTAGTCTGACCTCATTAGTCTGCAAGGTGCTTGAATCAATCATCAAAGATAAGATTGTTGAATTCTTGGAGCAAAATGAACTCATCAAGGATACACAGCATGGCTTTAGGAAGGGCCGTTCTTGTTTAACTAATCTTCTGGAGTTTTTGGATGTTGCAACAGATAGCTTTGATCAGGGTAAACAGCTAGATGTAGCTTTTCTTGATTTCAGTAAAGCATTTGACAAAGTCCCCCATACAAGACTGGGGTTGCAACTTAAAATGCATGGGATCAGGGGCAAGATTCTGGATTGGATAGAAACGTGGCTTTCAGGACGCCAGCAAAGGGTTATATTGAATGGGTACCAATCACAATGGAAGGAGGTTCTCAGTGGGGTTCCACAGGGCTCAGTCCGGGGCCCATTGCTTTTTATAATATTTGTGAATGCAATTGAGAACAGTATAGACAGCAAAGTCTTGAAATTTGCAGACGATCTAAAAGTTGTCAGGATTATTAGAGGAAAGCATGATCAGGATGTTTTTCAATCAGATCTGGACAAGCTAGTTGAGTGGTCTGAAGCATGGCAGATGAAATTCAATTTGAGTAAATGTAAGATTATGCACGCTGGACGGGTTAGCAGTAAACATAGGTATGAAATGGGTGGGCAGAAAATGGAGCAGATTGAAAAGGAAAGAGATTTAGGTGTCGTGGTAAACAATAGACTATCAGCGTCAGACCAGGTTGTAGAAGCTAGGAAAAAGGCACTTAGAATGCTAGGGGCCATTAACAGAAATGTTTCCTACAAGAGTGAAAAGGTAATAACAAAACTGTATTGTGCATACGTTAGACCACATTTGGAGTATTGTGTACAAGCCTGGTCTCCAACATATGAGAAAGATTGCTGGTTGTTAGAAAGAGTTCAAAAAGGGCAACAAAAATGGTTAATTGTCTTGGTAGTTTACCTTATGAAGATAGATTAAAAAAATTGGGTATGTTTTCACTTAGATATAGAAGGCTAAGAGGAGATCTAATTGAAGTCTTCAAATTTGTAAATAGTCAGCATTCTGGATATTTAAAGGGTATGTTTGAGTTCAATAGGGAAAATCGAGGTAGAGGTCATCAGCATAAACTCATTATGAAACAAAGTAGGACTAGGCTACGACAGTCATTTTTCAGTAGAAGGGTTGTAGGACATTGGAATATGCTACCAGGGGATGTCGCTGATGCAGTGACACTTGCTTCCTTCAAAATTAGATTAGATAAATACTTTACAGAGAAGGGATTAGTTCATAAATACTCGTGGGATTAGCCTTCTTTTATGCAGGTAGAGTAAGGTGATTTGAAGGGGCGAGACTGGTGGAGGGGGGGGGGGGTGGGGTGGGGTGGGGTGCAACCTCGGATGGGCCCAAGAGGCTCTTTGTTGCACTTTTCTTTTATGTCTTTATGTCTTTAAGTGCTTTCAACTTACTCCTTGCCAACTAAGCTTCATTATAAAAAAAAAATCACAGGAATTACCTTCCTAATATCTGAATCCAGTATCCCGATAAATCATGTGCTGTGGCGCGGTGGTCAGTAGATAGCTACAACTAGCGTTTCGCGATCAAAGGGATAGGTGCTCTGATTTAAGCGTAAGCTTATGGAACAATCCTTTTGTTTTGATGGCAACGTGCACCAGGGTTGTGCTCGACTCAGATTTTTTAGACTGACTCGACTCTGACTCATTTACGAAGGGACTCTGACTCAACTCTGACTCAAGCGGGAAAATTATTTGTTTTGAGTCGACTCAGCTTTGACTCATTTGCTTTTACCCCTGATTCAACTCTGACTCAAGCGAGGGGGACAATTTGTTTGAGTCGACTCAACTTTGACGCATTTGCTTTTACCCCCGACTCAACTCTGACTCAAGCGGGATTTTGTTTTTGTTTAGTCGACTCAACTTTGACTCATGTGAAAATTGCTTGAGTCGACTCATTTTTGACCTCAAGTTCAACTAACTTAACGACTTTGATTCAAATGTATTTGACTTGCAAAAACTCATTAGAATATTATATCATATAGGTAAACACTTCTATTTTGATTTACTCTGGATCAAGGCACATTAATGAATATTGCATTATCATAAATATCTACTGCATCCAGCTGCATTGTAAGCTATGTTCAAATATATGTTCCTAATAACAATAATAATAATAATTATTATTATTATTATTATTTCGCACCAGCACAGCTACGTATTGTTTATGTTATTGATTTATGTGGGTTTGAAAAGCACTCTAGAACATTGTTTGGACCCCTTTATTATTTAGTTGCTCCGATTGTTT
>JAXIVJ010007888.1:0-22500 GCA_036785665.1 Chirona hameri
TAAGTAAATGACTTCAATCTGGCAAAGCTTAGTGGAGTCAAACATAAATGGCCTCACCAAACTTCGGCTATCACCACCACACCTTTCCATAAACGTGAGAATGTCAAAGAGCACAAGGAGTTTCAGAAAGTAGCAATATAAAGTATCAGGCTTGGTAGGTACCAGCCAATGCCCTGCAGGGCAGCCCCCACCAGTAACGGTTGGCAGCACTTGGGCGTTTGGGCGTTAAAAACCTACTACACCATGGGGTTCCCATGATAAATTGATGATTTTCAGATGAGGCTGCTCTTAACCTATTGTACATATTTTAAATCAGACTTCTGGAACAGATAGCTACAAGCCTTAGCTACAACGTTTATATCTACCATTTTTCAGTATTCCGGACGTAAAGGGGTTAAATAGGCTTGGGGATGAAAAATGTCGGAACGACCGCTGACCGCTTTCAAAGGCTACTACAGGTACTGAAATATACACTACTTTGACTACTACTTCGTAGTATAATTTAATATGACCGCTTCCAAATGCTACTACATGTACTGAATATACACCACTTCGACTACTACTTCGTATATTTGCTGGAGTTTAATTCAACAAATACAGATATAATCTATGGAAATACAAGTTATTGATAACAAACAATACCTTTCATTTATAATAGACAAAACAATTACGATACAAATTATATCTTGTTTAATTCATTTGGGCGTTACATTCCTTACTGCTCTACCCGTTGTTCTATTACCCTGCAACAGGGCCTACATACCGTACCAGCCCTTTTCACCACAACTTGTCAGCAAAAGTTTAATTGCGCCGATTTTGTCACAACCTATAAAGCACTGATATCAAGGCTATATGGATGTCAGTGCTATAAAGTAACCAAGAGCTACACATTTCACAGATATAAGACAATATTTGTGTTTTACAAAATTAAAGCAATGGTGAATGCCAACATTTTTATTGTCTTTTTCTTTCATTGTTAAAATCACAGTTTTCAAGGCAATGCTAATTTCAAGGCAATTTTCAGGCAAGGCAGTATTTCAAGGCAAGGCAGTTTTCAAGGCAATGCTATTTAGAAAATCACATTCACATTTTTTTTAGTTGTGAACTTGTGACAAATGTTACGTGAATGTTTCGTAAAATTGTTTTTACTGGGCGCCTGGGCCGTATGTATGTCACAATTATACAGACATCTATGGCCGCATGCAACACTGTTTGCAAGTGTATACTGTATGGTATGAGGATCTTGGAGAGTCTTCCTCAGGTTTTTATCATTTGTATTTTTCATTATGAATCTGACACGCAGGGTTGGCATTGGTCTTGTTACTAGTTTGGTTGGTTGTTAGGATATGTTGGGTAAATGTTAAGGATATGATTGTGTTAGGACTTAGGCTATTTTTGGTCAGGTTAGGTTAGGTTGGATCAGGCATGGTTTCAAAAACCTCAGTTCTCCAGACTTGTATTAATGTGAAGACCAAGTGCAGGTGATGAGGCCTTTGAAATAACGCTTCAGTTATTTATCTTACGCAACTCACCCGTTCCTTACGCCTTTGCTCATACTTCGCAAATGCTAAATTATGTATCACAGTTGTGTTGTACTTCAAGTCAAATTTTGTCCAATGTTTTCCCTGTTTTAAATTCCGTAACGTAACCATTTTATATTTAGTGTACACATGCAATGGTTGTAACTTGTATTTGTGTGCGCGCATTCACAGTGTGCATGTGTTTGTGTCTGAAGGGATTTCATTTTGCCCCACCAACGTATTTTGAAAAACTCCACCCATGGTACGAGGTACCCAGCTCGTAACAAACTAGACTATGGATGTGAAGTGTGGACAATAAAGATACGTCGTACTGCACCTTACGTGCCCATGCTTTGAGCTTCATTACATTCTGTTATCGTGTATCGAGCAATTTCGCTGCAATGTTCGATGCATTTAGCATTTACATGTACGTGGCGACTGTTGCTCATGACAAGAAGTTGCAATTTCAAGGTAAACAATTTCAATTTCAAGGTGATAAATGAACAACGTTCTGTGATCAAGGTAAAAGTTACAAGGTAAGGACAAAGTTAACAATGGGGTTGGGGACAGTTTTTTTACGCATAACAAATTCAGCGTATTTTTCTCGATTTTTCGATATACTTCTCACTCACATCTTAGACCGCCTTCTGTCCTAAAACTTCCTCTTAACTTCTCATATTAAAACCAGTAAGGCGCCGTAGTCGGCGATGAACGAGCGAGCGCTAAGGAAATGTATGGTGAATTTCAACTCTATAGGGAAAGTAGTTAAGACATAGAAGACATAAAAGAAAAGTGCAACAAAGAGCCTCTTGGGCCCATCCGAGGTTGCACCCCCCCCCCCCCTCCACCAGTCTCGCCCCTTCAAATCACCTTACTCTACCTGCATAAAAGAAGGCTAATCCCACGAGTATTTATGAACTAATCCCTTCTCTGTAAAGTATTTATCTAATCTAATTTTGAAGGAAGCAAGTGTCACTGCATCAGCGACATCCCCTGGTAGCATATTCCAATGTCCTACAACCCTTCTACTGAAAAATGACTGTCGTAGCCTAGTCCTACTTTGTTTCATAATGAGTTTATGCTGATGACCTCTACCTCGATTTTCCCTATTGAACTCAAACATACCCTTTAAATATCCAGAATGCTGACTATTTACAAATTTGAAGACTTCAATTAGATCTCCTCTTAGCCTTCTATATCTAAGTGAAAACATACCCAATTTCTTTAATCTATCTTCATAAGGTAAACTACCAAGACAATCAACCATTTTTGTTGCCCTTTTTTGAACTCTTTCTAACAACCAGCAATCTTTCTCATATGTTGGAGACCAGGCTTGTACACAATACTCCAAATGTGGTCTAACGTATGCACAATACAGTTTTGTTATTACCTTTTCACTCTTGTAGGAAACATTTCTGTTAATGACCCCTAGCATTCTAAGTGCCTTTTTCCTAGCTTCTACAACCTGGTCTGACGCTGATAGTCTATTGTTTACCACGACACCTAAATCTCTTTCCTTTTCAATCTGCTCCATTTTCTGCCCACCCATTTCATACCTATGTTTACTGCTAACCCGTCCAGCGTGCATAATCTTACATTTACTCAAATTGAATTTCATCTGCCATGCACTCAACTAGCTTGTCCAGATCTGATTAAAAACATCCTGATCATGTTTTCCTCTAATAATCCTGACAACTTTTAGATCGTCTGCAAATTTCAAGACTTTGCTGTCTATACTGTTCTCAATTGCATTCACAAATATTATAAAAAGCAATGGGCCCAGGACTGAGCCCTGTGGAACCCCACTGAGAACCTCCTTCCATTGTGATTGGCACCCATTCAATATAACCCTTTGCTGGCGTCCTGAAAGCCACGTTTCTATCCAATCCAGAATCTTGCCCCTGATCCCATGAATTTTAAGTTGCAACCCCAGTCTTGTATGGGGGACTTTGTCAAATGCTTTACTGAAATCAAGAAAAGCTACATCTAGCTGTTTACCCTGATCAAAGCTATCTGTTGCAACATCCAAAAACTCCAGAAGATTAGTTAAACAAGAACGGCCCTTCCTAAAGCCATGCTGTGTATCCTTGATGAGTTCATTTTGCTCCAAGAATTCAACAATCTTATCTTTGATGATTGATTCAAGCACCTTGCAGACTAATGAGGTCAGACTAACCTGTCTATAGTTTTCCTCTTTACTTCTATCTCCCTTTTTATGAATAGGAACAACATTTGCTCTTTTCCAATCAAGTGGAATTTTACTATCTGCGAGTGATTTAGAAAATATTATGGCTAATGGAACCGACAACTCCCTTTCAGATTCTCTTAAAAGTCTAGCATGGATTTCATCAGGTCCTTCTGCCTTGTTAGGCCTTACTTTCTTTAGATATTCTAGAACAAGTTCACTACTTATGCCACCTAGCTCTCCTATAGTCTCCTCTGTCTCTATCTCAGGCTGAAGTGCTGCAATACTACTCTGGTCCTCGATAGTAAAGACATATTGAAACTGATCATTAAGCACTTCAACCATTTCACTGTCCTTGCTAACTAACACATCATCTACCTTAAATGGACCTATATTTTTGGAAACTGTACTGAACTTATAAAAACTGAAGAACTTCTTACTATCTGCATTACAATGTCTAGCTAAATCAAGTTCCTTTGCCCTTTTAGCTGCTCTGACCTTTTTCTTAACTGAATTTCTTGCATTCTGGTAGGCCTTCTGATTTATATCTAGTGAAGATCCCTTCAAAATGCCAAATGCACTTCTTTTAGTTTCTGAGATACAAAAAAAGGTGCGCACGTGCGCACGTGCAGAGGCACCCCACCCCTGACTTGTGGGAAGGCGGCGGCGGAGGGTCCCTAACCACACACCAAATTTGAACACAATCGGCTCAGCCGTTCCTGAGATATAGAATAGGGGTGTGCACGTGCGCACGTGCAGAGGCACCCCACCCATGACTTGTGGGAAGCCGGCGGCGGAGGGGTTCCTAACCACACACCAAATTTGAACACAATCGGCTCAGCCGTTCCTGAGATATATAATAGGGGTGTGCACGTACGCACGTGCAGAGGCACCACACCCCTGACTTGTGGGAAAGTGGCGGCTGAGAGGTCCCTAACCACACACCAAATTTGAATACAATCGGCCCAGTCGTTGCGGAGTTTTTGCGAGAAAACACTTTTCAACACCCCTCACGCGGCACGCGGCACGTACAGTGGTAGTTACTGACATGAGTCGACACCGGTCTCAAACAGGTTTGGTTGGATGGGGTTACTCAGCAAAGCAACTCGCTTGTCAATCGGACTTGCGGTTGCAGAGATATTAGCTTCACAAAAGCGTCGCCACGGGCCGGGCCGGGTCGGACCGGGCCGGGCCGGGGCGGGCCGCTCATATTCAGATTTTCCCCATATACCACGTAAGGACGAGCGAGCGCTTCGCGCTCGCTCGTAAAAATAAAATATTGATTTTGTTTGTGACGTCACGACACTCGTGATTTGTGACGTCACACTCGTGATGTGTGACGATTTTTTTCTTCTCACTATGGTCGTGACGTCACAACTACAAGGACATGAGCTTAATTGTTTTAGTTTTTAATCATTTTGAGTTCATTTCACTTTTTTAAATAATACAAACAAATATTTACATCATTACAAATTTGCTTTGTTTGTATGAACCCCAAAAATGGTACCTTACCAAATTGTCCCCAACCCCATTGCACATATGTTGTTGAAAATGTTTCAAAGATAATTGTTTTTTCATACACCCTGGTAAAGGCGATCTGACAACACAAAAGTCAAAACTGCCACTGAAACTGATATAATGTGGTGCCACACTTGCTGATACAAACACTGACACTGACGACACGAACACTGTTCATCGTCACGAGAGCGGAACACCCATGACAATGACATTGGCGATGACACTGACACCGATACTGAAATTGATGTTGGTACTGCTACTGACACTGATACAAAACATGAACGCTGACGCCTGACACACTGACACCGACGCTGACAATGACACCTAACAACTGACACCTGACATCTGACACTTGGCCTAGGAGATTCCACGATAAATCGACCAGAAATAATTAAATTTGACACCCTCATATTTGTTAAAATTCTGAAAATAGGTTTATAGGGTAATCTCGGGCGCTTAAGCCAGCGGTGACAATATTTTTTTTGCAGATCAACAGTCACCGAGTTATAGCCTCGGACATTTTTGAGAGGTCCGACAATTATACCTATCCACTGTCGTTTACTGCATCTCTCATATCTCTACCCAGTCCGAAGATACACAGATATGTTCGCAGCGCCGCCTACTGGGTTTTTGCGAAGCTTGAAAGTACTGCATGTATTTGTTATTTTTAAAGATAAAGACTGGTTTGGATTCAGACAAAAATGCAAATTTGGAAGTGCCACAGATCAAGATATTTCATGCAAAACTAGGTCACGAGGTCACGGGGTCAAAAACAAAACAAAATGAAAAATCCGGAATTACCAAAAGTTGTCTCGCATCAGTGTCAGCTCAACTATATTAAATTATATTACGTTCGTGTTGTTTGCTGACAAGCTACAGGTAATCAAAGATGGCCTTACAACATGACCTCTCAAAAATGCCCGAGGCTGTAACTCGGTGACCGTTGATCTGAAACATTTAAGATTGTCACAGGTGGCTTTAGCGTCCGAGATTACCCTATAAACCCATTTTTATCATTTTCAAAAAAATATGTGGGTGTCAAGCCTTGGTCGATTTGTCGTGGAATGGCCCCAGCTGTCACCTGCTACCCGAGTACCTGCTACCCGAGTACCTGCTACCCGAGTACCTGCTACCCGAGTACCTGCTACCTGCCACCTGCTACCTGCCACCTGATACCTGCCACCTTACACCTGCCACCTGCTACCTGCCACCTGATACCTGCCACCTGATACCTGCCACCTGATACCTGCCACCTGATACCTGCCACCTGATACCTGCCACCTGATACCTGCCACCTGATACCTGCCACCTGCTACCTGCCACCTGATACCTGCCACCTGATACCTGCCACCTGATACCTGCCACCTGATACCTGCCACCTGATACCTGCCACCTGATACCTGCCACCTGATACCTGCCACCTGATACCTGCCACCTGATACCTGCCACCTGATACCTGCCACCTGCTACCTGCCACCTGCTACCTGCCACCTGATACCTGCCACCTGATACCTGCCACCTGATACCTGCCACCTGATACCTGCCACCTGATACCTGCCACCTGATACCTGCCACCTGCTACCTGCCACCTGATACCTGCCACCTGATACCTGCCACCTGATACCTGCCACCTGATACCTGCCACCTGCTACCTGCCACCTGATACCTGCCACCTGATACCTGCCACCTGATACCTGCCACCTGATACCTGCCACCTGATACCTGCCACCTGATACCTGCCACCTGCTACCTGCCACCTGATACCTGCCACCTGCTACCTGCCACCTGATACCTGCCACCTGATACCTGCCACCTGATACCTGCCACCTGCTACCTGCCACCTGCTACCTGCCACCTGATACCTGCCACCTTACACCTGATATGCTACCTGACACATGACCCTAGGCACCTGACACCTGACACCGGACACCGGACACCTGACACCTGACACCGGACACCTGCCACTAACACTGCTCCTACCACTGACACTAACGCTGCTAATGTCACTACCAGGCAGAGGCAGGGGCCCACACCAACACACCATATATACGCATATGTCTGACCTTTCCCGAGGCCGTTTGGCGGGGGGCCAAACTGAACCCTCCAACCAAACGATATCATCCAACGCACCTTATAACACTGACTCGTGGCACTGGCAGCATGTGTGTCCCGCAAAAATAGGAAAACAGGCAGCTTATTCTTAATCCCACCTCTGTATTCTAAAATATATAATTATGGTGTTCCACCACTTGCCCTACCTAGCCCCTGTAAACAGTAGCGGAGAATTGTCGAATGCATTTAACTTCCTGTGGCAGCACTGCCCTGCGAAATCGCCCCTGCACCAGAGCCACGCGGTAATGCATGCTTGCATCCATAGAATGCTAACTGATATGGATTCGGGCATTACACCTTGTAAAAGGGTTACGTTGCACACAGTTTGCAGACTGCAGCTTAAATTTACCGATACGAGGCACCCTGTATGCGGTGGAACAGGAAGTTGTATCGTGGCATCGCTTGCGCTTCATGGGAATGAGGAAGAGGTTAAAAGTACGGATGCACTACAGTTGTGCACAATTGTGACAAGGGGGGTGGGGTCATTGCTTGGCTTCCTAATAGCTTGTTTGATGGCATCAAACATCAATGAAGCAACTAAATGCACCGACGCGACGTTTTATGGCGATAATGGCTCGAGAATGATGATACTTGTTGGGGGCGGGGGGAGGGGGGGGGGGGGAGGGACTGATTCAACAGCAAAGTTCATACGTCAATATCTCTATCTGTTATGGTGTTATGCGTCTAGAGGGCAACGTGCGGCTATATTTGTTTGCAAACATTCGCTCGCCGACAAAAACAAATTCGTACGCGTCGTTTCACGGTTTCCAGTGGTAAATCGTATAACATGCACGTTCATTTCTGATTGGTGCACACACTAAACACAAAGTAAAAACGTCTTCACAGAATAAATAAAGGAAAATAAAAACCACATACCTCCCGTGTCATTGCCTTCCACTCCACTCCGTGACATCAAACACCCCCTATCAACACGGGTCTCACTCAACGTAAACCGACACGAACCTCTCTAACTAGAAAATCAACACCGCCCAGCAAAAACGACACGAACTTCAGTACAGTTGCCGTAGGTTATAACGACCGTGTTGCAAGCCTGGCCGCCGTCTGACACCCGCTTTACACTGTTGCCAGCCGGGAAAATGGTGACCTTCAACAGACCTGACCTTCGCCCGCGGTTCACCAACGCCGACCGGTCGATCGACCAGTGCCCCAGGCGGTGTTGATGTATGTCGTCCCCGCCTCCAGGAATTGCCCGAGGCGAGCGGACGGGAATATCCAAAGTAGTGGGACCTCTTATTGACTCGGACTGCTATACCAAAGGGACGATGCTGAGTCAGTAATGCTGTTTGTACATGAGTCAGCGAAACTGATGAGGTTTATCAAGTACTCGGGCACATATTCTACTCATGTAAATGGGTGTTAGTGGGGCGAAAATAACTTTTATCTTATCGTGATTTTTCACCGGTGATGTGGATTTCTGATATGGGGGAATTGCAGAACGTACGAGCCGTTCTTCCGTTTGCATATGAAGTCATTTTGGCGCAATGCAATCGAAAATATGTTGTATTATATGTGATTCACCAGTCACTTTGATATATGTTCTAAGAAAATTATGTGATTAATAAGTTTACATTTGTGTGTGATGCGTGTTAACCTGCGACTTACTGGGGGGGGGGCCATTTCCCCCCCCCCCCCTCCTGTTATTTTGCAATAACTCCTAAACGAACACCAGTATCGTCACCAAAATTGCAGTACCTTCTCTCACATCAATTCTACAGATGTTGAGAAAAGGAAAAATATGAGGTTATATTAGGTCAACCGGGAATGACGTCAGAGTGACGTCAAATTCTTCGGTTTTTGTTGCAAAATAATAGTTTGCGGAAAACGCTGTCAAAGGTACGATCTTTGAGATAAACTCAATTGTCTTAAATCAAATTACTGACAATATACCTGTCTATCAAACTGCTATCTCGGATATTTTAGTTTGTTTGAAATTCAAAAAATTTAGAAATCCAAATACATTTTTTTTAAACAAAATTTTCACACAAAAATCAGAATTATCAAAAACCCGGATTATATGTGATCGAGACCTGTTCGATGAATATGTGTACCAAATTTGAAGTTGATATCTTCAACAATGACTGACTTATGACCTTTACATGACAAACATCGACCACCTCTCACAGCATTACTATGCATAAAAACGCATTTCCGTTTTTGCTTTTTACTTATATTTATATGGAACAAACAATGTTCTAAGGTAATTTTGCGCGTTCTAGACTAAAAATAAACCCATAAACATGTGTTACAACGCCTAATGACCGTAATATCGAGTTTGACCTCGTGACCTCGGATGACCTTAACCTGACCCAAGGTCATAAACAGCTTAGAAAGGTACTTAGAAGTGTCAGACACACGAATCATACCGATTTATCGACTGCTTATGCGTTTAATATCGCAATTTTGCGCGACAATTCCATCCATCGAGACCTTTTGACACGGTCAAACATTTTGTACTTGACCTGACTTGTGACGCCATCAGTGACCCGGAGGTCAACAATACAATGTTTCCCTCGATAAATTTCCCAGGGCTATCGAATGCCGTTTTAATTTTTACATTCGGCCCAATAGTGCTGGAGATTCGAGGGGGTGGGGGGGGGGATAGCTCCCCCCGTAAGTCGCGTTATGAAAATATATACCCCAGTAACTCGCGGGTTAAGGAAAAACTTTTCTTTGTTTCAGGATAGGCAAGTACACAGGTGATTTGTGGTTCCAGCTGATGCGAGGGACACGTCATTGCACATCTATTGCGGAACGTAAGCCAACGGCAGGTTCCTCCCCTTGGCGCACTGCGCAGGGAACGGGGTGGAGGGGGAGGGGGGGTCCCGCTTCGTAATTTGCAACTGACCAAAGTATCGACGTATCGATACAGGGAAAACTACGTATGCTTCGAGGGACACTGGACCTGGAAGGCTGTCCTGGTGAGAACGCAAATCGACGATAGTGTCAGCAGTTGGCTTATTTTTTAAACTTATCAATATGAGCCGTTCACATGAGTCAATCATCTCTTATTTTACAATCGTCATTTTCTAAAAAGCAAAGAACGTTTGCAAATTTAGGCTAGGACAGCCGACTCCCCAATGCAAACTGGGCGAGTGAGTCACTGTGCAGAGTAGATTATGACACAATTAAAACAACAGCTGTTATTGTGCACCGCAGGTATTTCGATGTATTGCTGACACATGGTCTGATAGACAGTACTTCCTGCAAGGCCATTGGCCATATTGGCATGGGAAATGTAGTGCTGTGAACTGGAGCATCATGTGGGGAAACTCTGCAGATGCCATACTTACAACTGGTATGTGTGTGTGTGTGTTCTGCACAGTGAGTGAATCGGTCATGGTTGCGAACTTACCTGAATTCTCGGCTTTTGTTGCTTCTTGAGGGCGTTTCAATGGATCTCTGATGGTGGCATATCTGAGTGAACCGTTAACATAACGGATAGTAGATTGTAAGTGGTATGCATGCCACTGAAGATTGAAGCGATACTTCACAAGAAGTGATGTTTATATTTAAGTAGACTCAGCGACGTAACTTCAAACGAAAACAAAAAACGGAAAGCCCAGAGTGCCAACCCAGAGAGCCAGACTTGGTGAGTGGTGTAGCAGACCACTTCTCAACTGAGCGTCAAGCAATCGTCTATTTTTTTTTTTACTGAATTCCACAAATAAACGTATCTAAAGAAATTAGAGGAAAGCAATTTAGACGATTAGTATGTCCACAATGTGGGGTTTTATTCAGCCTCAGGGCTTAGTTATCCAGCATGAGGGAAGAGGTCTTATGAAAGACAAAACACTGCGGATAACGAAATTATAGCTCATAAGTTTTCTTCAAATTTACTTCTGTAGGATTAAAACAAAAACAACAAACAGAAGCATGATTACAGAACCATGTGTACCTAAAGGGGGCATTTCCACTGAAGAGGCTAATCGCTCTGGTCAAGCAAATTAAATAACATTTTCAAATATCACAATCCATTACAAACTCTACAGAACATGAAATTAACCATGGTAAAATTCATCCTCTCTATATATCATGACAATACCCAGTGCAGTCCTCTCCGGACCTCTTCATAGCCGGCCGACCGCGCCAGAATTTAATCAGGTCCCGAGGACTGAGCGCTCACCCCTCAGCTCGGACGACTATCCCAAGTGATTCCGGTGACAGTGACCGCCATTATGGCCGGCAACCAACGACGTGTCACTGCTGTTAGCAGGCACGGGACGGCCGGGAACGGCTACGGAGAGGTTACGGAGAGCTACGGAGACTACGGAGAGGAACGGGAACGGCTACGGAGAGGAACGGGAACGGCTACGGAGAGCTACGGAGAGCTACGGAGAGCTACGGAGACTACGGAGAGCCGGGAACGGCTACGGAGAGGAACGGGAACGGCTACGGAGAGCTACGGAGACTACGGAGAGCTACGGAGACTACGGAGAGCCGGAAACGGCTACGTAGAGGCTACGGAGACTACGGAGACTACGGAGAGCTACGGAGAGCTACGGAGAGCTACGGAGAGCTACGGAGAGCTACGGATAGCTACGGAGACTACGGAGAGTCGGGAACGGCTACGGAGAGGCTACGGAGACTACAGAGACTACGGAGACTACGTAGAGCTACGGAGAGCTACGGAGAGCTACGGAGACTACGGAGAGCCGGGAACGGCTACGGAGAGGCTACGGAGACTACGGAGAGGCTACGTAGACTACGGAGAGCTACGGAGACTACGGAGAGCTACGGAGACTACGGAGAGCCGGGAACGGCTACGGAGAGGCTACGGAGACTACGGAGAGCTACGGAGACTACGGAGAGCCGGTAACGGCTACGGAGAGGCTACGGAGACTACGGAGAGCCGGGAACGGCTACGGAGAGGCTACGGAGACTACGGAGAGCTACGGAGACTACGGAGAGCCGGGAACGGTTACGGAGAGGCTACGGAGAGCTACGGAGACTACGGAGAGCCGGGGACGGCTACGGAGAGGCTACGGAGAGCTACGGAGACTACGGAGAGCCGGGAACGGCTACGGAGAGACTACGGAGAGCTACGGAGACTACGGAGAGCTACGAGACTACGGAGACCCGGGAACGGCTACGGAGAGGCTGCGGAGACTACGGAGAGCTACGGAGACTACGGAGAGCCGGGAACGGCTACGGAGAGGCTACGGAGACTACGGAGACTACGGAGAGCTTCGGAGGCTACGGAGAGTCGGGAACGGCTACGGAGAGGAACGGGAACGACTACGGAGAGCGGGCGCCGCCGCAGCTGCCTAGCGGACACATGCAGGCAGGAAGTGAGCAGATCGAGTCTAAAGGAGAATGGTTGTAAATGTACAATGTACAGTCGGAGTCAAGCAGAGCGTTGAACGCTTGAGTTCTAGGGAGAAAAAGCTCTGGGAGGAAAGAGATACCAAAGCTGATGGCTGACGGCTGACGGCTGACGGCGGATAGTGACGGTGAACACAACAACATTTTAATTTGCAGTTTGTTAGAGCATCAAGAATGCTGAATGATCGCAGCAGGGCAACAGTGTAGCACATTTGCTAATTATGTCGTCGCTAAAATATGATCCTTTCCTGGAGTGAATTTGTGTCCAAAAGGTAAACAATTGTGAGGCATTGCAAATCAATACAAAAGTTATTTTCAGTAGCTTGTTTAAAAGATTGATTGTCAATTTACGTCGTTAACATCTTTTCTTAAATTGTTAGATAGCAGTCAAACAAATAACAGTTAAAATATCAGCGATATCAGGTTACAGATGACTCATCAATCATTACACAAGCTCTGTACTGTTATGTACATGTGGGGAAAGCCAGGTTCAGTTACAGGTAACGCACCCAGTCACCCCAACACTCTGCGTCAGTGAGGTCAAACACACAGTCACGCTTCCCAGAACAACGCATCGCCCGAGGCAGCAGGGCAGCCCATCGCTGACTGACGTGCAGGTCAGGAATCGACCCTGCACCCCCACCCCCATAGACCCCAACACCACAAACCCCAACCCAACCCCCATACACCCCCAACACCACAAACCCCACCCCCACCCCCATATGCCCCAACACCACAAAACCCAACCCACCCCCATACATAGACCCCAACACCACAAACCCCAACCCAACCCCATATACCCCAATACCACAAACCTCAACCCACCCCCATACATAGACCCCAACACCGCAAACCCTGCACCCCCACCCCCATAGACCCCAACACCACAAACCCCAACCCAACCCCCATATACCCCAACACCACAAACCCCACCCCCACCCCCATATACCCCAACACCACAAACCCCAACCCACCCCATAGACCCCAACACCACAAACCCCACCCCCACTCCATATACCCCAACACCACAAACCACAACCCACCCCATACATATACCCCAACACCACAAACCCTGCACCTCCACCCCCATAGACCCCAACACCACAAACCCCAACCCAACCTCCATATACCCCAACACCACAAACCCCAACCAAACCCCCATAAACCCCAACACCACAAACCCCAACCCAATCCCCATATACCCCAACACCACAAACCCCACCCCACCCCCATATACCCCAACACCACAAACCCCAACCCACCCCCATAGACCCCAACACCACAAACCCCACCCCCACCCCATATACCCCAACACCACAAACCCCAACCCACCCCCATACATATACCCCAACACCACAAACCCTGCACCTCCACTCCCATAGACCCAAACACAACAAACCCCAACCCAACCCCCATATACCCCAACACCACAAACCCCAACCAAACCCCCATAAACCCCAACACCACAAAACCCAACCCAATCCCCATATACCCCAACACCACAAACCCCAACCCAACCCCCATATACCCCAACACCACAAACCCCACCCCCACCCCCATATACCCCAACACCACAAACCCCAACCCACCCCCATACATAGACCCCAACACCACAAACCCTGCACCTCCACTCCCATAGACCCCGACACCGCAAACCCCACCCCACCTCCATAGACTCCAACACCACAAACCACAACCCATTCACCCAGACACCGACCCTGCACCCCCAACCCCATAGACCCCGACACCACAAACCCCACCCCACCTCCATAGACTCCAACACCACAAACCACAACCTATTCACCCAGACACCGACCCTGCACCCTCCCCCCATATACTCCGACACCACAAACCCCACCCCACCTCCATAGACTCCAACACCACAAACCACAACCCATTCACCCAGACACCGACCCTGCACCCACCCCCCATAGAGCCCAACACTACAAACCCTGCACCCCCACCCCCCATAGAGCCCAACACTACAAACCCCAACCCAACCCACGCAGACACCGACCCCACCCCCACATCGCCAATCACCTAAACCCACCCCCACATCGCCAATCACCTAAACCCACCCCCACATCGCCAATCACCTAAACCCGCCCACCCCACATCGCCGATCACCTAAACCCACCCCACATCGCCAATCACATAAACCCACCCCCACATCGCCAATCACCTAAACCCACCCCCACATCGCCAATCACCTAACCCCACCACTCCACATCGCCGATCACCTAAACCCACCCCACATCGTCAATCACCTAAATCCACCCCCACATCGCCGATGACCCCCATATCGCCGATGAACCCACCCCCACAGTGCCGATGACCTAAACCCACCCCCACAGTGCCGATAACCTAAACCCACCCCACATCGCCGATGACCTAAACTCACTCCCACAGTGCCCATGACCTAAACCCACCCCCACATCGCCGATGACCTAAACCCACCCCCACATCACCGATGACCTGACCCACCCTCACAGTGCCGATGACCTAAACCCACCCCCACAGTGCCGATAACCTAAACCCACCCCACATCGCCGATGACCTAAACTCACTCCCACAGTGCACATGACCTAAACCCACCCCCACATCGCCGATGACCTAAACCCACCCCCACATCGCCGATGACCTAAATCCACTCCCACAGTGCCGATGACCTAAACCCATCCCTACAGCGCCGATGACCCAAATCCACCCCACATCGCCAATAACCTAAACGCACCCCTACAACGCCGATGACCTAAACCCACTCCCACGTCGCCAATGACCTAAACCCACCCCCACAACGCCAATGACCCCGACCCCACCCCCACATCGCCGATGACCTAAACCCAACCCTGCAGCGCCGATGTCCCCGACCCCGCGCCTACAGCGCTGATGACCCCGATCCCAGCTCTACAGCGTTGATGACCCCGACTCCCACCCCTACATCGCCGATGACCTAAACCCAACCCTGCAGCGATGATGACCCCGACCACAGCCCTACAGCGCTGATGACCCCGACTCCAGCCCTACAGTGCTGATGACCCCGAACACAGCCCTACAACGCTGATGACCCTGACCACAGCCCTACAGCGCTGATGACCCCGACTACAGCCCTACAGTGCTGATGACCCCGACTACAGCCCTACAGTGCTGATGACCCCGGCTTCCACCCCTACAGCGCCGATGACCCCGACTCCCACCCCTACAGCGCAGATGACCCCGACCTCACCCTGCGGCGCAGATGACCCCGACCTCACCCCTGCGGCGCAGATGACCCCGACCTCACCCCTACAGCGCCGATGACCCCGACTCCCACCCCTACAGCGCAGATGACCCCGACCTCACCCCTGCGGCGCAGATGACCCCGACCTCACCCCTGCGGCGCAGATGACCCCGACCTCACCCCTGCGGCGCAGATGACCCCGACCTCACCCCTACAGCGCCGATGACCCCGACTCCCACCCCTACAGCGCAGATGACCCCGACCTCACCCCTGCGGCGCAGATGACCCCGACCTCACCCCTGCGGCGCAGATGACCCCGACCTCACCCCTGCGGCGCAGATGACCCCGACCTCACCCCTGCGGCGCAGATGACCCCGACCTCACCCCTGCGGCGCAGATGACCCCGACCTCACCCCTGCGGCGCAGATGACCCCGACCTCACCCCTGCGGCGCAGATGACCCCGACCTCACCCCTGCGGCGCAGATGACCCCGACCTCACCCCTGCGGCGCAGATGACCCCGACCTCACCCCTGCGGCGCAGATGACCCCGACCTCACCCCTGCGGCGCAGATGACCCCGACCTCACCCCTGCGGCGCAGATGACCCCGACCTCACCCCTGCGGCGCAGATGACCCCGACCTCACCCCTGCGGCGCAGATGACCCCGACCTCACCCCTGCGGCGCAGATGACCCCGACCTCACCCTGCGGCGCAGATGACCCCGACCTCACCCTGCGGCGTCCACGATGGCACGACCTGTCACCCGGCCGGCAGCATTTCCCATTTACTGCTTCTCCGAAGTTGACACAGATGGCTTGTGGTGTGCGTCAGAGGAATGGCTGAATGTCCCCGCACCTGTGGAAGCGGAGTCGGGGTAGGGCGTTTCTCAGGAGACCGTGGGCGACGCGACACCTTAGATTGTCATGAACCATTCCTGTCTTTGTCCTTTGTGTGTGTGGGGCGGAAAGGAGATCGATAATTCGTGAAACCAATCGAGCGTGTTTGCTGACAAGTGTGGAGCAACTATAAGGTGTCTGGTGGTTATGGGTATACCCATATTCACCCATATTCATCAAATTATAATTTACAATTGGGCGAGTTACACTATGCCCCCTTCGTAGATAAGCTGAGGGTTATTTTCCGATAGAGGTACCATTCTTGGGAGCAGTTAGTAATTAATTACTAACTATCGGAGCTATCCTGCGCTACCAAATTAAGCAATGGCATTATGCGAACATGATACTGTTTATTTTGTGAAGCAGTTGCAATGGTAATATATAGTCCCTACGCACTGGGGGTTTAGCCCTAACTAGAGGCAGCCTTATAATCAGGACATGCCGCTCTTTGCAAACATTTTGTTCTTTGCTTACGCCAAATTCAAGTGCAGTATCGGTCTGGTTTGGGAAAGTGAAGTCCTTCGCTGTATTGCCGACTTAACCCGGCATTGGCTGGGGTCTCAGCCAAACGCCATTGGCTGGGGAGGGGGGGGGGGGCGTTTTTCGCCCCCCTGGTTATCTTCTGAACCAACAACCAGCGAGACGCGCAAGGCGGCAATCGAAAGCTCTCAAAGAGACACATCCAAAGCATACACGACATTTTCCAAATAAGGTTACATGTCAGGTCACGGTCAGGTCAAAGGGTACAATTGAGATATTTCAGTTTTTGGGCCATACTTTCCATCCAAAACCTTAGATTGAGACTATTATCGCACAAAGTGCTCTCAAAAAGGTATAATACATATCTCGCATAGGCAAAAATGAAATTGTAAGCAAAGGTCAAGGTCAAGATCAGGTCACAAAAGGTCACAGGTCTACGAAAGCCATGCGACACATGTATGGATTATTCTACACGTATAATTTGATAGAATCAGCAATCAATCTGACACCATATAAGGTCAAGGTCAGGTCACAAAAGGTCAAAATTTGAAATTGATAAATCTAAATAAAAAGGCATCTTTCTAGACCAGTTTTGTCTCAGAAATACAGTGCAGGCATGTATTTGTTTGTATCTGGTCACTAAAAGCAAAAAAAACGCAATTTCAAAATATGACGTCATGAGTTCCTCATACTTAGGGGTTCATAAGTTAGTCAAAAATAAAGATATTGCTTTTAAATTTGGTTTGAGTATTCTCAAGATCTGGTTCTTCAACATATCTTCCGTGTTTTATATATGTTTGAAAATGTTGATTTTGAGGGCATTTTTGTTTTAATCGTTTTTTTTGTGTGTAAATTATTAGGGGTTGACAAGTTGTCAAACATCCGAGATATCCATTTTGTAGCCCTTGCTATTTGATATCTTTTGACGTTTTTAGATTGCAAGTCACGAACCTCGACTACCCTCTTGGTCAATTCTGCATCAGCCGTCTGGGGCTGCCCTTGACTGTACAAATTATATATTTTAGCACCATCCGCGGCACTTTAAATGATAGCAAGGGTACGTCTGATATTGCAAATACCTATAGCCAACGTTTCGTCAACAAAACAAAAAATGCTGAAATAGGGGCACCCTCAAAATATAGTGGACCAAATCCGTTGAGTTTTCAGATTTGGGTATAGGTAGGGGCACCATTGCAATTGATGACCCCCCTTCCCCCCTTGAGGATTTTCTGGATCCGCCCCTGGTTTCAGTACCTTATTCTCTTCATTGCACGAATGAACTTTGAGAGATATATCGTGATAATCGTCTATAAACACTTTTCTCAGCAATATTCTTAGTGGAATTATACGTCACGCACGTGCAGATGTTGTCACGATGACATTGCGTGCTTCTTAGCAATCTGATTTCGCATTAATTCAGAGGAAAATCTCAATTGGAACCAAATAACTGACATTATCATTTGCTTTTTCGTTCATAAAACATTCATAAACAAAAGTAAGTATGGCTTACTAGTAACATGATAATTCATTTCTAGATTCTCTCAATCATTTCTGATTTTGTTTGTTTGTTTTAAAGGTGAACAGTTTCCTTGAAGTGTCATTGGAGTAAGTGTCCGAAAGACGCAAAATTATAAGATCTTAATAATCTAGCCTGTATTGAACGTGCAATAAACGGGTAAATGTTGGTAAGGAAAGAAATAGTGCAAGAATGTTAGTTAAATGAAACGGGATAATAACTAGTGCTCCTGTAGGAAATGCAATGCGCAAAAACCCTCTTTTTGAAGTAATTATACCGTTCGTATATATAATAAAAGATCCCATTGGCTTAAATATTTTGCCTTCATGATGAAATCAAGAGCGAAAATAGTATCTTTCTTTGTCAATGCCGACAGTTAAGCCGACAGTATATCAGCAAAACATCAGCAAAGTGGACATCCATAACGCAGGAACGGACCCATTGCTAGCTAGAAACCGTTTAAGTATATCACCCACCCCAAAGGCTCGGCACCTATATTACTTCAGTAAATGCAAGCCGTTACATTAAACATGAGCCTGGCCAGGTCGCCGTCCACTGGTGACCTGGCATGGGTCCACTGCACTGCATTTGCTGCCGCTGCTGCCGTCCACTGCATTTAACATGGGGCCTAGGGGAAACGCGCCGACTTGTCGCCTAATGACCGAAAACGTGATTAGGCGTGTTCAGCTGACGCTGGGTAATATTTTCCCTTTTGCCTCAGACACAAATCAACTGTTGCTCACTTCCTTGGAACTTTCCAGACTTTCCAGACGGCGCGTGGGACAATGTCCTGAAATTCGGCGCTCAAATTCGGCCGTTAGGTCATTAGGCGTGTGTGCAATGGACGGCGACATTAACACATATGATCTGCGCTCAGTCTGTGTACAATTACATACATTTCCTCAGCTTGGCCTCGTAGCAGGTACGGTAGATGTTGAACACGGACGCCGGATAGCTTGGCCGCGTTATGGGTACGGTAGATCTGTTGAGCACAGAACCCAGTTCTCAGTTCGGTGTCAGCTCCTCGCTGTGTCTACATGTTACCAGGAGGTAATGCTTACCGACCACTCTAAGCCGCTGTAACGCTCACACAAAATCATCCGCGGCATAAGTGGACCACTCCCTCGTCGGGCAACATGGCATGAACGCCAAGAACAATGTTAGTATTTCACCGTAAGCAAAAGCAGTTAGAGCGAAATTGAGCGCAAAGTATACACCGAAGCAGGATAAGGGGAATTCCGTTTTTGGTGCATACTTTGCATTTTGTTGTCCGTGCCTTGAATCAGCATCCGACCCGGCCATTCCGTTATCGTGGATAATCCAGATCTTAATGATACTCTCCATGAGAAGTTGTTTTTTCACCGGCCGCCGAAAGGATGTTCGGGTGGTGGGCACCACGCCATGACCTCTCTTCAGAGTTGAATAACTCCGGATTGTGTAGAGTGAACTGTGAGATGAGATCATGCTACCTGAGCTTCAACATAGTCGCGCAGGAACGAAAACGAGAATCGTGTAAAGTTTCCGACAACAAATGGATCTCCTGTTGTGAAGTTTGTCATTTATATGTTTACACTATTTATGTGTACTCTTCTGAACATATGGACTTGTATCTTTTGATAATGTAGATATCCTTCGGGTTGAAATGCATTCACTTATATACTGCCGATATCTTGCATAGTAATTAACTCTGAGAAGAATGACCATCCCAGAAACCTTTTGAATGCTCCTTAGTTTAACTTCTTTTGGTTTTGACTTGCTTGTATTGATATAACAGCATTTCTGCATACCAGTAACATATATGTCAAGAGAAGTGTTTTAGAATGTGGCAAACAACTTAACCATTTTATTTAGAACGTCTGCCCTTGTACCACACTGCACCTGTGCCAGGTGTTAAGGCCCTGGCACAGGTGCACAGGTCCCTGTGCACATCGTTGGTGTAAAGAGATGCGGCACTTCTGGTCAACTATCCCTTCATGGGAGTGGACAACGCCGTTTGTGGCGCTTTGCTAGTCTTATCCTAGACGAAACAATATACCTGTTTCATTCGCGACGCGTCTTGTTGTGTTGGCTCGTCATGCCAGCACTACACGAAAGCGTTGAACTGCAGCAAAATCAGGGAGAAAACGAAAGCGTGGCACGCGTCCTGGTCCCGTGTTATGGTCTCGTTATGGTCCTGGTCTCGCGTCATGGTCCTGGTCCCGCGTCATGGTCCCGCGTCATGGTCCCGTGTTATGGTCCTGGTCCCACGTCATGGTCTCGTCATGGTCCTGGTCCCGCGTCATGGTCCCGTCGTGGTCCTGGTCCCGCGTCATGGTCCTGGTCCCGCGTTATAGTCCCGTGTTATGGTCCTGGGCTCGTGTTATGGTCCTGGTCCCGCGTCATGGTCCCGCGTCATGGTCCTGGTCCCGCGTTATGGTCCCGTCGTGGTCCTGGTCCCGCGTCATGGTCCCGTGTTATGGTCCTGGTCTCGTGTTATGGTCCTGGTCCCGCGTCATGGTCTCGTCGTGGTCCTGGTCCCGCGTCATGGTCCCGCGTCATGGCTCCGTGTTATGGTCCTGGTCCCGTGTTATGGTCCTGTTCCCGCGTCATGGTCTCGTCATGGTCCTGGGCCCATGTTATGCGAAGGCTGTGGGAACGGAGGCGGGGGTGGAGGGGGAGGGGGGCTGACGCTGAGCTCAGCAGGGTCGCATGGAGTCACCTTGACTGAGAGTTGCGCATGACTCCCCGTCACAGGCACTGTATGCTGATGACGTAATGACTTCATTACACAATTAGCGAGATCACGACTAGTTCTATGCCTGTTTTACCCCTGATAAATGAGCGAGTTCAAGACTTGTTCCATGCCTGTTTTACCCCTGATAAATGAGCGAGTTCACGACTTGTTCCATGCCTGTTTTACCCCTGATAAATGAGCGAGATCACGACTTGTTCCATGCCTGTTTTACCCCTGATAAATGAGCGAGTTCACGACTTGTTCCATGCCTGTTTTACCCCTGATAAATGAGCGAGATCACGACTTGTTCCATGCCTGTTTTACCCCTGATAAATGAGCGAGTTCACGACTTGTTCCATGCCTGTTTTACCCCTGTGAAATGAGCGAGTTCAAGACTTGTTCCATGCCTGGTTTATCCCTGTGAAATGAGCCAGTTCACGACTTGTTCCATGCCTGGTTTACCCCTGTGAAATGAGCCAGTTCACGACTTGTTCCATGCCTGGTTTACCCCTGATAAATTAGCTTAGTTAGTGCCCGAGTTGACATGTCGGTAGTTCTTCAGGCCTGTTCAACAGATACCCGAGACGGACAGCAATACCATGTGACACAGACAATACCATGTGACGGACAGACAATATCATGTGACGGACAGACAATACCATGTGACGGACAAACAATACCATGTAATGGACAGACAATACCATGTGACGGACAGACAATACCATGTGACGGACAGACAATACCATGTGACGGACAGACAATACCATGTGACGGACAGACAATACTATGTGACAGACAAACAATACCATGTGACAGACAGACAATACCATGTGACACAGACAATACCATGTGACGGACAGACAATACCATGTGACGGACAGACAATACCATGTGACGGACAGACAATACCATGTCACAGACAGAATACCATGTGACGGACAGACAATACCATGTGCCGGACAGACACTACCATGTGACAGACACACAATACCATGTG
>JAXIVJ010007888.1:25000-58281 GCA_036785665.1 Chirona hameri
ACAAATTACAGCATATAATGCCCACATGTGACGTTCATGTCGTCCCAAATAATCACGAACAGCACATATTTTTTTTTATAAACAAATCCCCCCATTTTACATCCCCTGAATACGCCTATGAATTTTTTTTGTCTTTTGATATATTGAAGACCAGTACATTTGAAGCTCAAAAACGTTTGGGGCATGCAAATCGGCCAAACGGCATGGAAGCAATGACCTTTAAAAAAACACTCAAAATTTTCGCATTTTTTGCCCCTTGGCCCCACATTTTTTAAAGAAAATTCGGGGTCCAAAAAGAGAGATCTTGTCATGACGAATCGAATGGCATTTTCCCCATCTCAATCGACCGAGCGGTTCTCGAGATATCTGGGCGGGGCAGAATCTGCCCCCGCAGGTTAACGTAATTCTAGCCGCCCGCAGGAAATGGGGTTAACAATTGTTCAAGCAGATATACGCATGGAAAAAATCGGAAGTTGTCATGAATGAGCTGTAATCACAATATGATCATATTTTGCGGCACTTTCTAAACAGGATTGTACCACAAGCCATCTGGAGTTTTTCCCCAAACTTTTGAGCGTGACAGATTGTGACGTGACTGGGTCATAATTACACTAAATTTATCACAGGAGATTGAACCACTGATCATAGAACCACTAACCACTGATCATATCTGAAGCGTTCCCATTGCGTATAACGGTTTTAATTAACCAGTGAACTCCAGCTAGTGGCTTCGTTGCTTGAGCTCACTAATGATGACTCTGCGTCTGCTTCTTGCTTCTAAAAATGTACCCCCAATCCGATGATCTCAGATACAGCCCCCCCCCCCCCATCTTCCCCCCACACCACCCCTAACCGCAAATTGGCGCCGAAGAGTCGGTGTATTTATAAACACATGACCACTGGATACTCGGTGCTCAGTAGGTGGTGCAGTATGAACACATACTACCGGTGTTCATTGGCTGTGCTCATATTAAATGTAAGCATGTTATTATCTAGCTCATCGATAGATCATTAAATAAGACATATGGTTGGGCAAATTTTGCACCATTTTAGGCAAATGCTGCAATAACCGGATAGCGCCACTTTATATTTTATGTCGAGTTATACAGGATAAAATGATCCGAAAGTACGCCATTGATATTTTGTGAAAACCTATGAGCCAAAATCGTTCCCTATCAATGTTTAATCTCTGTTTAGTTTCATTTCGGAACAGGCTATACCGATTCATGCTCAATTCACCGCACGTTTCACAGGTCAAGAGTGCATCTATCAACTGTCATCTTTCCGCAATAGGCTTTTGTGGGACAAAATTAGCCGTTTTTTTCTTAATCCCATCCGTCGTCAATTCATATGGAACAGCACAAACGGTGTTCATTTGAATCACTTCAAAATGACGGCAAAGCAGGGCTGGATCTCTTTCTGAGTCTGGGGTGGTCCAGTCTGGAGGGGCCCACCAGAGACAGGGCCCCCGCAATACAAGGGGCCCCGGGGTAGTGGTGAATCTAGCGTTGTTGAGCGGGGGAGGGGTCAGGGAAGAGTTGTTGACCGGGGGGGGGGGGGGGGGGGGGGGGGGGGGGGGGGCGTCAGCGAGAAGTTATTGAGCGGGAAAAAGTAAAGAGATTTTCAAATCGTGATTTTTGGGAGGGGCAAAAACATACATTTACCTACAGATTTGATTTTTCGTTTGGGGAGGGCAATTGCCCATTTGCCCATTAGTAGAAGTAGATCTGCCGCCAGTGCCCCGGAATATCAGGGCCTTTTGCATTACCTGGATATATATATATATATATATATATATATATGTATATATATATATATATATATATATATATATATATATATATATATATATATATATATATATATATATATATATATATATATATATATATATATATATATATATATATATATATATATATATATATATATATATATATATATATATATATATATATATATATATATATATATATATATATATATATATATATATATATATATATATATATATATATATATATATATATATATATATATATATATATATATATATATATATATATATATATATATATATATATATATTATATATATATATATATATATATATATATATATATATATATATATATATATATATATATATATATATATATATATATATATATATATATATATATATATATATATATATATATATATATATATATATATATATTATATATATATATATATATATATATATATATATATATATATATATATATATATATATATATATATATATATATATATATATATATATATATATATATATATATATATATATATATATATATATATATATATATATATATAGACCCCTAAAGTCGACCGAACACTCTCAGGCCGACCGAGGGCCCTGCCAAATCGATCGAGGGCTCCGTCAAGCCGTCGTAGGCCCCTCGGAGCAAACAAGGGTCCTTCAAGCTGACCGAGAACCCTCAGGCCGAACAAGAGCCCCTCAGGCGGACTGGGCCCGCTCAGGCCAACCAAGGGCCCCAAGCCGACCAAGTGCCCCATCAAGCCGACGGAGTGCCATCTCAGGCCGAGCGAGGGCCCCTCAGACCGATCGACAGTCTTTTAGGTCGAACGAGGGCCCCTCAGGCCAGTCGATGGCCATCTCAGGAAGCCCGAGGTCTCGCAGGCCCACCGAGGATCCCTTTCAGGCTGACTGAGGGCCTCCCAGAAAGACTGAGGGCCTCCTTAGACCGACTAAGGCATTGGACCCTCCTGGCTTACCGAGGGCCTCTCAAGCCTACTGAGGGGCCCCTCAGGCATCAAGTCGACCGAGGGCCATCTCATGCCGACCGAAGGCTCCTCAGGCTGACTGTGTGCCCCCTCTCACTGACTGAGGGCCCCCTCAGGCCGGAGGAGGGGCATCTAAGGTCGACCGAGGGCCCCTCAGACGGAACGATGGTCCATGAAGCCAACCGAGGGCCCTTTAAGCCAACCGAGGGCCCCCTCAGGCCGACCGAGGGCCATATCAGTCCGACCAAGGGTCTCTCAGGCCGACTCTGGGCCCTCTTGGGCCGACTGTGGGACCCACATACCGAATATGGGCCCTCATACCGAATCTGGGCCATCATAAGACGACCGAGGGCCCCTTCAGACCGCCCGAGGGTCATATTAGGTAGACCGAAGGCTCCTCAGGCCGACTGTGGGCCCCCTCAGGCCGACCATGGGCCCCTCAGGTCGACTATGGGCCCCCTCAAGACGACTGTGAGCCCCCAGGCCGACTCTGGGCCCTCTCAGGCCGAATAAGGGCCATCTCAACTGAAGGCCTCTGGCCGACCGAGGGCCCCCTCAGGTCGTCTTTAAGTCGGCATGGATCATCCATGCCGACTTGAAGACGGCTAACTCGGTTTATAAACTCCCATGTTGGCATGTGTAGGGTCCATTCTGACCTATGACCGTCCGCTTTCTTCTGCTCAAGAGGGCCCCACCCAGTTTATTTTTATTGGACCCCCGCCCCCCCCCCCCCCCAGTTTCTAACATCCGGGGAACCAGGGGATCGTGACCCTCCCCCTCTCCCCACCGAACCCCCAGGATCTCCAGCCCTGCGGTAAAGTCCCTTAACATCACCGTTACCGCTAAGTCGGGGACGTTTACCTTAACGGAATGCTGTGTAGTGAGCTGCACAGTCGCGGTGATTCGCCAGGCCTTCACAGGCTGACGCAACCAACGAATAACGATGCTCTGTTTTCCTCGGGTGGCGCGCACTGCTCATAGCTCGCTGGTCGCCCGAATTCCTGTGGTTATTGGGTGGTCAGAACGGAGCGGGTCTGACTGGCCATGTGTCAGCGTCATGTGGGGGGGGGGGGGAGATAGGGCATACTGCCATTCTACCACAGTGTCATTGCTGGCAAAGAGGTGATATTTGCGTCTTGAACTATTTTAAAGGTCACTAGGATTGTATACTGGTGTTTCCACTGGGTTCCGGTGTTACAAACTCCAGTGGTTTCTGTTATGCCGTGCTCGATGCGGACATTTTATTTGTTTAATTTTATCATGATAAAGTCAAGTCCAGTCCATGTTTAAGCTTATTATTGAGGTTGCTATCTGACCAACTAGCCTTAGAATTAATATCAGCGGTGATGCAACCGAAAAGGGTCAGTGAGACGGACGGATCACAGCTTGGATAATGCTATTATCATTATTGATTTAACAACAATAATTTATTTCACACTAGGACCTATAGCGCACCTAAACTCAAATCACCATCGCAACATTGGGGCACAATTTGATGCCTCCTTAGCCACTTTCTGGTGCCTGTGAATAGGCTGCGTGAGTTGCTAACACTTTTATTGCATTTGAAAAGGTCATATTCAAGACTTAGCACTGCATACCTTGCAACATAGCTGGTTTTAGCGCCACTGCACTGAAGGTAGCACTCCTGTGAAAAGTTTGAGTGCGTGACTGTGCACTGACTTTGCTGATTGATGGGGCAATATATGTCACTCCTAAAAGCGAACCGGCTAAATGGACGATATCTATAATGTGACACTAGGTGGAACCGACAGCTTCTGTTCGATTATAATGAAGGTCGCTGTGCTTTTATTTCATGCGCGAAATTTTGGAGATAAAAAATCCGAAAACAAATCAGAAGAATGTGTCTTAGCTGCTCATTGTCAGTCCGTTGAATGGCGTACTAAGAAACTGAGAATCGCTGCCATAATGCAATTCAACTGATCGGTGTCCTGTATCATTGACGAGTTTAGAGGAATTCGACAAACTTCTCACGAAGACTAGAGACCTTGGGAAACTGACGCACTTTTCCCTAAGCTTATAGGTAGTCATCAGAACTTAAATCGGCCTTAGCATCTGCTGCGACAGATCTTGACAGTTGGTTACATCACTTAAATGATGGCTGTTGCGATGGAATTCCGGGTGAGATACAGGTCAGACCGGTCCCAACTCTACCAGTAAGACATGGTGCGGTCGAAAAGGGTGCAAAGCGTCTAATGAACCAGCTTTATAATACACTTGACAATCTCTCTGACAACGTGAAGGTGGAAACTCTTTTGATCCTACAACTCGGTCATCTACACGGATGAAAAAAAATATACTCTTACTTTTGAGGTCTCTGACAAGCTGTCTTTCCTCGAAATGCGCGATTTTTTTTTTGTTCCAGCCTGCATCATTGGGCAAAATGGGCATGAAATGTGTAATTATTCTGACGTGAGACATACCACAAGTTGAGGAAAAGACGAGATTCTGAGACAGGATTATGGGTTGCAAGCTTATTCATTTTGCCAAGTCAATTTGTCATCTGGTAACCAGAGAAGGGATTCCGCAGTTCCACACATATTATTGTGACGTCATAGTATGGACAGTATGACGTCACTTCATGTTCATTTCCCGATGATGTAGTTTGGATTAACGAACACACAGTGTTCGAATCAAAATATTAGACCTGTCGGATGTGCCGTGTAAGCATTGGTAAAGTGGACATTATCCACGGATAAGACGTTGGGGCTGCAACCTAACTCAAGCTTCCAGTATTTCTGGTTTCACAACATTGCCTTATAACCGCAGTCACATGTGTGATACATCGCCTGTTTGACAAGCGAACTTCAGAACCAACACGTCCAAGGACTGGCCGTTTGCCCACCACGCCTCACTGGCCGATCTGGGGTTCGAGAATGGGGGGGGAGGGGGCTAAAATTTCGCTCCGCTTCATCAGCGAAAAGTTGTTGACCGGGGGGGGGATGTTGTCGTGTCGTCAGCGCGAAAATTGGTTGAGCAGAGGGGGTGTCGGGTCCTCAAAGCGAAAGTTATTGACCGGGGGGGGGGGGGGAATTTCTCCTAATTACCAGTAAAACGCATTTTTGGGCGATGACCGAGCGGGCGCGCTAAATTAAGTTGCATTAAATTGTGCATGATCTCCTTTCTCGAATCCGCCAAATAGGAGTACGTCCTGAGCGATGCATGCTTCATTGTATAAATCAATGCTCAGATCAATAAAGCCATTTTTGATCAATAATTATTTTGGTTCATTTCGACGTTTGCGTGTGCCACGCGCTGTGGTACTACCCCTATCAGGACGCACTATACCAAAAAACAAAATTGATTTGATGGACCTATCCAATGGTGAAAACCCGATCTCAATCGGAGCAGTGGCTGCAAAGTTATTAGCTTCCGAAAGGCGTCTGTACGGCCGTGTCGGGCCGGTTCGGGCCGGGTCGGGCCGGGTCAAATATAAATTTGTCTAGTAAGTTGACGAGAAACCTCACGGGCGCTTCGCGCCCGCTCGGTAATCACTTCTTACAGCCAATGCAGGAACACGCTGGGCAGGGGACATCCTTGTATTGAATGCCCGCAATGTTCATGTGGGGGGTATTTGCCCCTAATAATGTCCCCCCCCCCCCCACACCTGGATCCGCCAGTGGTAAAAACCAGACAAACCCAATTTTACCTCTTCTGTCGCTTTAAAACATTTGTGTATCTGAGTTCATGCTGAGTCTGATCTTGACTAGTTGGAAATGCTACAAATTGCGAGCCCTCTACTCATAGCATCCATGAAATGCACCGGGATAGGTCCTAAGCATGGTGCAAACTGGGTGTCAGATTTAAAATTGGTACCTGAAATTACTTGAGTCTGGATATGACCTGAGGCCAAAGTAGCCATCCCAAGCTATAGTAATTTAAAATGACCTTGAAAATTAACAATATTAACTTTACCTACACATTCACAAAGTGTGAATTTTATTTGGCTACATGTGTATAGGGAAAAGGAAAACAACGACACCCATGTCCCAGTGACAATTCTTCAAATACTGTCGAAATGCGTTCCCCGCACGCTATTCAGCGCTATAAACTTTGGCGCCAAACGCGACGTTTTTTTTCACTTACGTTGGTTGTAGGAATCGCTCCAGATTGATAATAGTCTCCAGAATAATAAACGCGCCACGCATATTTGGAAATGTCGAATACAAAGTCAAGACCCATCATACTTAGGCAGCCATAACTCCGTCAACACTCAAGATATTGCTTTGACATTTGGTTTGGGCATTGTTCATACTTGGTTCTCCAATATATATTCCGGATTTTTCATATGATTTTATATTTGATATGATTTTATGGAGAACAAAAATTGGAGAAAGAAATCCACAAAATAAAAAAAATCCAAACATTCAAAAACCGGAATATATATTGGAGAACGAAGTATAGACAATACCCAAACCGAATTTCAAAGCAATGTCTTTAGTTTTGTCTGACTTGTGGATACTTAAGTATGATGGGTCTGGATTTTGTATTCGACATTTCCACATATGCACGCGCCACTTTCCCTCCTGCTACCAAATACTACAAAATAGAGGAAACACGAACGAGGAAAAAACTAACGATTTTTTTTCTCGCAAGAAGTTATTTTCCGCAGTCAGTACCCAATTTATATTGCCGCTCCCGTCGAGCGTGGGATGGGGGGGGGGCTTTTGCCCCTACCGCCCCCTCCCCTGGATCCGCCAGTGCCACACCTGGGCCTTTACACCCAGTGCCGGTGCAGCCAGGCTAAAAATTGACCGAGCCGCGGTCACGCTATCGTGGACATTGTGCTGTTGTTGCTACCCGTCCTCAGAGCACGTTGCAGCAGCTCCTTTACCACCTGGGCATTCGTGTTGCATTCAATGACGATCACCATTTAATTGGTGCTGAAATCAATAGCAGTTGCCACCCGCGAGGTAAATGGTGGTGGATAAATCCATATAGGGCAGGGTGTGTAAAAAATACATACAGTGCACTGGGAAAAAGGGTAGTGGCAGGTCTAAGAAGGGAGGCGATGGATAAATATACGCTTCCAGGGAGTGATCTAGACGCTTATTCACTGCACGAGTGAAATGACAGCTGTTTGTGTTGTATGCTGCAAAAATACGGCGTTGGATCCAAAGTAACACGCACGTTACCGCGCGGTCTACCGCAGCTTACTCCGGCTCGTGCTGCGAATGGGTGGAGTTACAAGACGAGTTACAGCGTGCTGCGAATGGGTGGAGTTACAAGACCAGTTACAGATAATCAACAAACTAGTGTACATACTTCCAAAAATCCGCCGGACTTGGGTTTTCATTACCGTGAAGAAGAAGCAGGCAGGTGTAAGGTTGCACAATACCTCGTCAACATGTTGCAATGCTGATATGTGGGTTACGGGAGGGCAGAGGGCAATAGATAGCCTTAAGCTGTCAATGACCTCTCCGAACTCTGAGTGAGGTTGCCAGGAGACATGAAATACATAGGTCCACAAATACCCCGATCATCCATCACTAATACACATTTTGGGTGCATAATAGAACAATCCGTGGACCGATCATGCTATATAGGCACACGTACAGTGTACACGAGAGGGGACATATCTCACACGGGATATATGCCTCATTTCATGCCATTCCCGTGCCTCCGCTGTATAGCTCCGGTCGTTATCGCGTGTATCCTCCTCCATAGCGCCGCCTGCCTTCCCACTATACTACCGTCATCCGCTTTACCAATGTTAGCACCGCTATCGGTGTCTGAGCACTCCCATGACCACCTCTATAGAGATGGTCACGGCGACGCAGGGACGCGCAGGCAAAGCGTATCGTGTAAGACAAATGGTGCGCACTAGCGGCGAGTGATTAATGTCTTCCACACGGATCACATGCACTGGTGGCGCGGCGAGGCGCTTCTGGCGCACACGCTGCGCCATTCCGGATAATGGTATGCATTGAAGGTGAGCTGAACGCACCCCCCCCCCCGCCCCCATCGCCAGATGAGGGGTGAGCCGAGGTAGGATGGTAGTCATTGACCTATGCTAGAGGTGAAAATGAGCTAAAACTTGGTTTATCGTCGCAAAAGTTTCTAAATTGTGCTTTAAGAGACGACTATATCTATCGAAAGCTTCCGAGAACTGCGAGTACTTTATGGGAGTACTTCTGATATAATTTGAAGGCTTCCGCAATTCTTCAGAAAGTTTTAATCCACTGATCACTTCTACCTGAAGAGCAGGAGGCGTGACCCCCGATTGAAGTAGAGATCTCTAGCAGAATGGAGATTTAAGCTCGCGGGAAGTGAGCTGGTGTCCGGCTGGTCGGAAAATACTTTTCTATGCCGTACCATGATGTGGTGATGCACCTGATAAGTGTATTAAATATCGGATTAACTTAGGTAAGTGAAGAACTTTTGCACAAGTTTTGCCACCACGTCATGGATTTAACGGATTAAGCCTGGGAGCGCCGATTTTTAGATGTGCTTGACTAAAGAACGAATAAGCCTTCAATGAATTCCAGAGGCGGGGGATATTTATGGTTTTCAATTTTATCTACCATCGCTGCACACATGATAAGTACCCACAGATTCGAACTGTGGCGTACTGTTACAATCTTATTCAAGTGTTAAGATTCATAAGATTCAAAATGTTATGTTCACTCGTTCAATGAATCAAGGTTGATATGCATTAAACTATGTAATTAGTGGACACAGGCCTTAGAAAAGCAAGGCTGTAAAAACACCACTGGTAATTTGGTTTATTGTAATGTTAGGTTGTCCGAAGTTTAATGACATTCAAGGGAATATGTCACCTTTAATGGGGTTTGAACTGAGATAGCAGTTTTGTAGAGCAGATCGAAAAATAGGTTGTGGTGAAATAATTACCTCGCTACGCTAAGTAATTTCGACACAGGACTAGTGGGCCCCTTTTAGAAGACTGTCTCGGGGCGAATTCGGGCACGAAAGACTGCCCTGTGCCCCGAAACCGCCCCGCAACAGTCTTCTAAAAGGGGCCCACTAGTCCTGTGTCGAAATCTCTTAGCGTAGCGAGATAATTATTTCACCAGAACCCATTTTTCGATCTGCTCTACAAATCTGCTATCTCTGTTCAAACCCCCATTAAAGGTGATCTATTCCCTTTAAAGATAATTGGTCACCTTGAAAGTTGTCTTGAAATTTGGCTATACAGGGATTTTGAGGAAAAAAAAACGAATATGGCTTTTGTTTGGACGATAGATGGATATCCGTCGAAAAATGAGCATGTTTCTCTTTTCTCATTCATGGCCATAACAAACTTCATGACAATTATGACGTCATGCATATGGTAGCTTGGATATGGAAACTATTGCACACAATAACGACAGACTTTAGGCATATATACGCAGACTGTTGGTAACTTAAACAACCGTTGTGAGGACCCGAAACATCGTCTTCTAAAAGGGGCCACTAGTCCTGTATCGAAATTACTTAGCGTAGGAGGCTAATTTTTCACACAATCAATTTTTATATCTGCTCTACAAATCTGCCATCTCAGTTCAAAACCACATGTTAAAGGTGAACTATTCGCTTTAAGTACTCGACGCGACATGGTTGTTTGTAGCTTCTGCATCGTCACTGTTAAGAAATGTCGGGAAGCGATGTTCCTGACATGATATTTTCACGGTTTGGGAGTCAGTGACCTCCTAATAATGTACACTTTTTAGCTCCCACAGTCTCGGTTTTCATTCAGTTACTTACCAAACCTGTTATTAATTTATTGTAGGTTGTGGTTGGATGTTTTTGAATTATTTCCTACCATGTAAAACGTATCGCAAAATAGCATTCACACGAGTTTGAGTAATCTTGCATACCATGCATGCATACCATGCATGCATTCGTTTAGTGTAGCTCATCAGACATGCGTCTCACATTTTAAATAATTTTTACACATCTTCTTGGAATTGTCCATTGAATTCAGGAGCCGGACTATTTTCCTACGAAAATTAGCGGCTAGTTTTAGCGAGCCGAGGCATTCTTTTTAGCATTGTAATGCTAGACACCACACATCCCATTGTTCCAGGCGACATTGACCCCAATTTTCAATTACTGGAGATGTTCAGCAGCTGACCATTTTCCAACGGTCACCGAAATTTGAACTCGAGGTTCAATACCACATTTCGAAACCAAATGTCACTGTTACTTTTATACCGAGTGGATTGTGTTTTAAATGGCAATGCTTGTTTTTGCAAGTCTTACCGGCAATACCGGTATTATGGGGAGAGTCAGAGCATCAATGAACAGACATCTCATGAGTGGAATGTCAAGTCGAACCGCAGATGACAGCGAATTGTAAAGAGACTACATGACATGATGTTGTGTGGTATTTGCTAGTCAGGTTTATGCATTGCAATCCCCACCTGTCCTTCTTTCGGTCGTGTCGTACTTTCTTTCAGACACGTTATTTATTTTATTTAGCGAAGGTTCTATTCGGTCGCTACCCTATCTCATTGTATCAATGTGATTTACCTTTCGCAGCAGTAATCATTGGTTTAATTTATTCCAGACACAGTATATTTGGAATTATGTCTGTGTTGGTCCAGCATTGGATGTGGAAGAGGATCTAACTAGAAGCTAGCGGTGATCTGATGTGAATGGAGGATTGTGATGAACCAGGGTGTCTATTTCGCGGTATTCGACTACATTTTCACCTTTCATTACATTTCGACTCCTTCCCTCTTTTAACTCCCTGACAACTAGTATGCACTAAATGCCTACCTATAGATACTGGCTTGGGTTCATCTACCACACCTTTGCGGTGAATACAAATTGCATCATTTCACACCAGGATTTTTGCAATAGCAAGCCTTTCGCAGACCCGTATAATACCGCCATCCGTTGTCACACACCACTGGGATGGTCGCTTCCCGTCAGTCCCGAATCGAATAGATCTTTCGTTGTTTTTCGTAAGAGAATGTGAAGATCCGGCAGGTATCTGCGATAAGCGATGTACGCGGCCATGTCGGTTGTTGTCTATGTCGGTTGCCGCGTTGTTCATCGCTGTTGCGGCCGGTAGATTTTCTGTCCGACACCCACAGATGTTACCAGACCCGGATTCGTGCTAACCTTGTTCGATGATAATATGTACACGTCTCTCCGTATGCCTCCTGCAATGGTCACCGGACGATGCGAGCTTAAAACTTCAAACAACGCCGTGAAGAAAAAATAGCCGTAGATCCCAAAACGATTCAGGAGTTCATTAAACTCCTACTGAAGATGCCGTCAGTAACACACTAATACGGCTGATAAAACTCAAACGCTTATTATATGTTCATCAGCTCATCTGTTGTGCAGCTCCTTTCCACGTGTGTCGTCGTGAGATGCCAGAGTCCATGTGAGCTAAGTGGTAAGAGGCAGACCAGCTGCATCGGAGTGTGACATGACGCACTGTTTTGTCCTGCAAGACACGTCATAGGTTGTCAAATAAATTTCCTAATTTTTGGACCTTGTCAGTGGCGAACACCTGTTTTAAGTCACGTTTTGCTCAGGATACAACTCTTGCATACAAGTTCGTTTTTTACGTTTATCCCTTCAACCTTGGAGTGGCCAGTAAATTAGACAAAATGCACTGAAATTCCAAAGTGATTTCCCGTGCGTGCCTTGCATTACAAAAAAAAAAATATTGGCCTTGACAACTTCATTGAAATTTTCATTATGATTATATTGTCAATGCGGACTCATATGTTCGAGTGGCGAGAGCACGCTATTTAAGCAGGTTTGTGACGAAGCAACCAAATGGCCTGGTCGTTTGAACGTCTTTGTAAATACCTCTTCAAAGGAAAAACTGCATGTATTTACTGATCACCACCAGCTTTCCGACGGCCTTAAAGACCGTTTAGTATAATAACGGGCAAATCGTCCTCCTGTTCATTTGTCCACTTAACTATGTTTAACTGGAGTGTGTTGACTAACCTATAGGTGATGCAAAACGGAGAAAATATACACAACTTCGTTTGGTTTAGGGAAAATATCGGTCAGCATTTGTGAACAGTCATTCCAGCGTCATGAATACATGAATTTGTAAGCACAAAGGTCAAAACAACCAACCACACCTGATTTGAATGCTCTCAGTTGTCCAAGCTAACAGAGCAGACGATTACATTCGGCTTTGCTTGTAATAATCTTATTAGTGTAAAAGTATCAGGTCCGGTAGTCAAGCGGATCAAACTACAAGGATACGTGTACAATGTACATTACGTGCACGTGCTAAGAGCACGTTTTAAATCGTTAATGAGCGACATATATGTAGAGGTCCCATTTGCATTGTCCCGTTTGAAACATGCACGACATACTAAAGCACGGTGGCAACACCATATCCAGCTTAAAAGTGTCTTAGTCTTTTGTTGTTAGCAGGGTGCTACCAGAATACAAGGCTGAAATGCATTATGTAAGTTTATGTGGTCGTGACAATCCTATCAGTTTAATATGTGTGCCGTGAGGTGATATCCACTGAATCTTGTTTCTGCGCTTTACGACCTTGAATAATTCACGAAACTAAGCTGTCGATCTACTCCTGGCTGGGCAACTTTATGCTGGCAATGTCCGTGAGCGAGAAGTCAAGAACGAATTTGTATTGCTTCTTGAATGATATACGGATTCTAACTGCCTTTTTGAAGGCCCAGCTGCCAGGTCAGCTTAGTTTTATAAAACTGAGCACCAGTGTTAAAGACAACACACCAGGAGTACACTGCAGCACAGCACGCGTTGGGTCGATAAATTAGTATCCCTCTCAAGAAGCATATGTATACAATATACATACTTCGATGTTCCTTAAGGTAAGCGTAAGGTTAACGACATTTTCACAATAATTAATAAGCATTACAATATATCTTCCCTGAAATACAACAAAAACATGGCTATCGTACTCTGTCCAGCCCGTCAAAATGCGGCGGTAATTTCACACCAACCGTGAATACCTGTCAGATTAAGTCACCTCCGCTTGACTTACTGATGTTATTGGCTCTTGTAAACCGCGTAATCCCTCTGCAATGGCGGGTATCTCATAACGGGACACATGCTTGTACGCTTTACATGATCAATTAACCTTGAACCATGCTAGTACAGAGCTGAGCCGGTTTCTGACTGGGACTAGCCCCGACGGGAACCGGATTTGACGAGGGAATATGACATCCTTCTTGGATCTGACGCTGCCTGTCCTCGCATCAGCACTGCATTTAACTACTGTGTGGTCATGAACCGCAGCTTCATGCCAAGATGTGCATGTCGTCATGGCCACTTGAGCTGAAATAAATCAGCTTCAGTTAGCATCACATCCATCCACTCGTAAAAACAACGCACCCGTGACACTTCCTTGCTAATTCGCATCGCTTAACCCGCGCCGTGCCGGTGCTCGGCGTCACGACGGTGCCGGGGGGGGGGGGGGGGGCGTCTGAAAGCCCCCTTCTAACTCGGCTCCTATGAGGAGCAGGCGGAACTCCAAAACACCATTCGATAGCTCGTCAAAAATCATGTCGAAATTATTCCAGTATTATTTGGCTCAGATCAATATTGAGGTCACCAGAGGTCATCAAAGGTCAGATTTCCCAATTTTACGACTTTGCTCCAGAAACCCCCAAATATCTCGGGAACTATGATAGATAGGGAAAAACGGGGGAAAATCGCAAGCTCTTGAAAAATTCAATCGCCATTGATGTCTTCACATTTTAGCTCAGGTCAATAGTTTAGGCTCCAGAGGTCATCAAAGGCCAAAAAGGTTATTTTGGGAGATAACAATATTTGTTTTCGTTAATAAGTTTGTATGTAATCAAGATAGGGAAATAATTTTGACGTCATCGTGTTTGTCTCGTCAAGGCGCTTCGAACAAAATCATACACATTGCAAGTGGTTTAGGTCATTCAAAATTTGACCTCAGGTCAAGGTCATCCAAGCGGCTCGACGGACGAGATAAACAAAGTGGTATCGGTCTCACACCCTGTATCTTTATATAATCCAAAATGATTGACAACAACGTGTGGGTGACCTCAGATGATCTCAGATGACCTTGTAAGGGTCACTGAGCAAAAAATTGTATCTGGGTCATCAATATTAGCCTTTAATTACATGATACTGAAATAATTGGCCTGATCTGATGCGTATTCTCTGAATAGGAAGCATGTGCAAATGTTCCCATTGACTTACAATGGGGAGGTAACGTGATCAACCTCACCTTAGGTCACCGATATAAACAATTCGAGATAAACAAATTGTAGGTACTTATAGCCTTATTAAATCCTGTAAGTTTGAAACCGATCGACCAAAAACTGTGTCTGTGGTACGATCGCAAACTTTATTGGAGGTGGGGTCACGTGACCTGGCCTTGTGACCTGACCTGAGATGACACGAGGTAAAACAAATCCACACAATGTGGGTGATTGATGCCCAAACACTTGTGCCAAACCACCTGTCGAAAACCCTTAGGGGGCGTCCAAACGACCCCCCGCACGGCGCGGGTTAAAGCTTGCGTCAAGGCTTAACGCACGGCTTGCTTCGTCCCATGAATGCCATGTCTGTGCCAGACTTGACAAATGGTGACAGACATCTCACCCAGCCTGTCCGACAACATAATCACACTCATGCATCAATCAAAACAATAACGGCTAAAGTCGACCGCTGACAGCATTGACCTTCCATGTCAGATTAAGTCCGCGAAGGTGTTTCCGGAAAACCATCGGCTCGACCTGCCTCCCATCCTGCAGAGAGAGTCGAGTGCTCGGTTAATGTCACGCCGCCACTCCCTTTTCCACGCAGGGTTTATGTGGTCCGAAAATAGCGACTGTGGTGTCTTTCCCAGTTGAGTGGATTGTCAGTCTCCCGTTGACCTTCGTCATAAGCTCAAAGACAGGTAGGTGGCACGCAGAACTGTGTCGATAGTCGGCAAACTCCGCAGAATTTAAACTGAATTCCGCTGAATTTTACAAGAAGATGTACTGAAAGAGAAGGTCAGAATGTGTGAAATATAACATTACATGAGTACATTAGCTCTGATAACAAGTAAGTTCTCAGACAATTCTTTTGCAAAGCTGGCCAAACCGAATTTAGTTTCTCACGAAGGTGGGTGGTCTCAGCATTAGAGAAAAACGTAAAAACTAACAAAAATGAACATCAGAACTGCGGAAAACTTTACTTGTAGATCAAAGGTAAAAACTCTAAGACCGGGACTGCAATTCTATCAAAACATGTGATTATTACTGATAATGTATTGTGCGTTGTAACTGAGGTTTGCTTTGGTATGTATGGGGAGCTTTATAGCTGATTCACCATTTACCGCTAGCATAGAGGGAATTTTTCTTCTTAAAGAGTTCACCTTTAACATGGGGTTTTGAACCGAGATATCTCAAGACATAGTATATTTGGAATTATGTCTTTGTTGGTCCAGCATTGGATGTGGAAGAGGATCTAACTAGAAGCTAGCGGTTTTTAACGGACCAAAATGTGTAGAGCAGATCGAAAAACTGGTTGTGGTGAAATAATTATCTCGCTACGCTAAGTAGTTTCGACACAGGACTAGTGTCGTGGTAGATCGGGGCACGAAACAGCGTCTTATAAAAGGGGCCCTATTTGCAGACGCTGTTCGGCTGCTTCGTTCCCCGATCGGGGCACGAACTTGAAACTCTTCGACGGATATCCATCTATCGTCCAAACAAATGCCATATTCGTTTTTTTTAGCTCGATATACCCCGTATAGCCAAATTTCAAGACAACTTTCAAGGTGACCTATTTCATTTAAGAAAACAGCAGAACAATGTAGATGCACACATAAATACTCATAAACCCACTTGTCCACCCCTGTAGCTCAGTCGGGAGAGCGCTGGGCCTTTGACCTCACCCGGTGTGGCAGGCCGGGTTCGAGTCGCTTCGACGCTCGCTATTTGCCCCTGACCGGGATGGCCTACTGCCGGTGATAGCGGTCGCACTCAAGGTCAGGTGACGTCAGAGGGCGGGACAGACCGTGTCCAGGTAGTCGGGCACGTTAAACTTTCGCCTCTAAATTATGTCGGCTACCAGGAATTGCCCGATTGGATGGTGGAGTTCAGGGTCTGTGCAACCTTTGAACTCCGTCCATTCAAAATATTGGGACTAAATTTATTTTAAAAAAACATTTTGTATTGTAATGCAATATTAATAGCACACAGATACATTTTAAGTATTTTTATGAAGTCCACTTGATGATTTTCCCCAATTTGATCGGTAACACGACGTTATTCAAACACAAAATATACCATTCTTCCCGTCAATGACAGTCAACACCACCGCAGAACACCCACACACTGTGGCAGTCTGACATCCTATCTCCTTCTGTCATCAACCGGATCGCTCCGGATCGGTCCGGATCGGTCCGGACCGGATCGCTCCCACGCCTCTCGACTCGGGAGCGGGCGACCCGAGGGCTGTTCTGCCGACCGCAGCAGTGCGGCGGATGTGGTGCCGAGCGTTCTCCGAAGGGACCCCTACGTGCTGGCATTTGGCGCCTCCCGACCCCAGGCTCATGAGAGAAGGTGGTGGTCTTGCGATGGGTGGGGCTGTGAGGATGAAGATTGTCGTGGTTGGGCACTGTCGGGCTCTGCCATGTGCATGCGCTTGGCAATATTGCAGCGTATGGAAAATGTGAACAGGTGGATGGGTGGAGAGGGGACATGGAGATATTAAGGTTATATTGTTGGTTGGTGGTCCATGATGAAGATGTTCCGGATAGGCAATTATTATTTCGGGCCATTTCAGTATGCAAGTCACCTGATTTAGAACTAGAACTACACACACTTAGGGCTATATGAGAGGAGAAAAATGCCAGGAAGTAAAGAAGACAATTTAAGATTATGGCAAGAAGAGAGGAAGTTTAGGGAAGGAAAAGGGGAGGAGAATAAGATCTTTGTCAGGAAGGGAAGTAGAGAAAAAAAGCCAAGCTGACAGAAAACGGAAAAGAAGTGCCGAAAAGAGAATGGTCACTAGAGATGCAAAAATGTATTAAAAAACGGGAACCGGTCTCGCCACCGCCACCGCTCATATATGAGTTGGCCGGCATCAAGCTCGGCCACATGTTGCATCACTCGCCACGCCCAGCAGCCAGCAATCTGCATGTCTACTTCATTCTACACTTAAAACATTTTAACAGGAATAATCATAGTTAGCAGTTTGCACCACCTTAATACACACCATATTGAAACACCAATGGATGATGGATATATATGGACACAACATGTAATTATGCTAGATGAGCAGGGACGTGGGAACCGTGAGGGCAGTGGGGTCAACTCGCCCCCCCCCTCAACTTTGGAGCTGGGGGGGGGGGGGGGGCGACGCCCACCAACTTCTTACACGATCACTCAACTTTGTATAAGAACAAGGGCATTGTCACCGCAGTCTCAACGGCGGCGCGCAGCGCCGCGAAATTTGGCACAGCTGTTTGGGCATAAAGTACCCATACGGTGTGAATTTATTGACCTCAGATCAGCTCAGGTCAGGCAACCAGGTCAAGTCAAGTGACCCTACCTCCAAAATGTTTGCGGTCGTGCCACAGCCAAAGTGATTGACCAAACTGTTTGAAAGGCACAGGATGTCATCAGGTGATAAGTACCTACAATTCGTTTATCTCATTTTTGTATATCGGTGACCTAAGGTTAGGTCGATTTCGTGACCTCCCCATTATAAGTCAATGGGGAAAATGAAAACACGTATAAATCTATAGGAAATGGTATATTTGACCAATTTTCACCAGATCACCACTCTTGTGCCAAATACTCTTGTATTTGGCACAAGAGTCTTGCCAAATGCTCTTGTGCCCTATGTGACATTTCTGTTATTTGACCTCTACGAGGTCAACTCGGGTGACCCCCCAGGTCATGTATGTTTTTTGTTTGTTCAATAACGCTTTACCAAATCAAGGTAGAGCAATGGGGGTTTCACCATTGTATTCGACTTGTCGAGACGAATCACTTGATGTAAGAGTTGACCCTGACCTCAGGTCAGGCCAATTGTTGTATATGGCCTAACTAGGTCACCCAATATATCATTCGATGCGTCTTGACAAGAAAAACACAATGGTGAAATCTGTTTTACTCGATCGTTCGTCTGTAAAAAGTTATTTCCTAAGAACAATTAAGTAATTATTAGAATCTTTTAAATTAAATGGCTTCTGCTGGCTTAACTACTGACCTTAGGTCAATTCTGATGGAACCTTAGCGACAGCAAAAACATCAATTATCTTTCGAACGTTTTTTTTCCGCGAGTTGCTAGCTCTTAGTTATCGAGATATAGACGGTTTTATCAAGGATACTCATATACATATAGCCGGAATTTTACCTTTGATGACCTCTGGTGACCTCAATATTGACCTGACCTAAAAATAACAAGAGTACTTTCGATAGAGCTTGTCTCGAGCTATCTACTATCGTTTTCTGCTTGTCGCTACGTTGCGTGGTTTGTGAGATCTTAGGGGGCGGAAATCCCTCCCCCTTGCAGTTCGTGGTTGCGCGAACCCCCGGCAGCGCGCGTGTTAATGGACCTTATTTCGGCAACAGCTAGCAAACAAACAAAATAACTAACTAAATAACAAACTTATATATAAGTAGATACACATTTTTCTCTGAAAAAAATGCGTGTTTCTAAATGCATTGGTTTGCCAGCTCACTTGGTTCAGTACGACCGTATAAAGATAAATTCATAAAAGTGTACCTGAAACATTGACCGTAACACCGTAAAACACGGCATAGCATAACTCGGTTGAAGCCAAGTATGGTACTCGCACCAAATGTATGTTAAATGCATGATTTTGCCATGGTCAACTTGGTGCGAGCCCGGCACATCACCTAACCAGCTCGGTTAGCTACAACAGCTAGCAAACAAACAAACATGGGTGGAGTTTTTCAAAATAAGTTGGTGGGAAAAATGAAATTCCTTAACCCTATTAGTGGCAGGCTGCTGGGTACCCCTATTAGTGGCAGGGGAATCACCGTAAACCTATGTAACTCATTTATACTTCAGGCAGTTAGGAAGAAGCCGCGAAGATCGCATCTCCGTATTATCGCTAAATGTCACATACAAAATCCTCCCAAAACTGGGCCCTGGAACCACCTCTGTTCAGGTTAGGAACTACAAATTTTGACTTCATATGCGAAATTCAATTCTAGGAAAATTACCAAAATGTAATGGGTCTGCTCCTAGCTGTTCGGGAGATATCTGGGAAAAACATGAGGGGTGGGCAGAGTCTGCCCCCCCCCCCCCCCCCCCCTGCCACTAATAGGGTTAAGATGCTTCGGTGAGTTCCGGTAGAACGACACCAGCGCGTTAACCTGAGAGATCGAGTGACTCAGCGCGCTAAATCCAAAAAGCTGCTAATTGTCTATTACAATAAACCAAAATACACTTTTCATGGCCATAGGCAATTTGAAGATTGTTTAATCTACTCCAAAAGACTACAATCAACGAATAAATCAATACATTTTGTGCACACTATCCATTTTTACACTCCCTAATATCAGGAAGGAATAGCAGAGGGCATACATCCAACAAATCTTATTACAAGTTAAATGCAATCACAATGCCTTCCACTCCACCAAACATTACCAAGACAGGAAATGGATAGGAAACCACTGAACCTTACCATACAGTATACCAATACACACGCGGCCCAGATATAGATATATGCATATACAGCCCAGGCGCCCAGTAAAAACCATTTTACGAAACATTTACGCAGGATTTGCCATAGTTAAAAACATTGTGAATGTGATTTTCTAAATAGCATAGCATTGCCTCGAAAACGTGATTTTAACAATGAAAATAAATAAATTACAATACAAATGTTGGCATTCCCCATTGCTTTTTTAATATTGTCTTAAATTTGCGAAATGTATAGCTCTTGGTTATTTTAGAGTGTGACAAAATCGGCGCAATTAAACTGTTGCTGACAAGTTGTGATGAAAAGGATTTCTACCTTTTGAAACACCTTGACACTTTGTGCTCTTTTTTACATACATTCTCACGTTTATGGAAAGGTGTGGTGGTAATAAGCAAAGTTTGGTGAGGCCAATTATGTTTGACTCCACTCAATTTTACCAGATTTGAAGTCATTTACTTAATGTAAATGTAAAACTGTAAATAAAACTGTAAAATGTAAATGTAAAATGTAAATGTAAAATGTAAAACTGGTCGTCAGATAATATCATTTTATCTAGTGAGTAAATTTGTTTTGCTCAGGCGGTGGGGGGGGGGGCAAATCGCCCCCTTGGCTACGTTCCTGTGCAAGGTGCTGGTACCATATTGTGCTTATGTTATACATGCATTAAATTAAAAATCATCCCCTAATTTATTTTTATAAATGTTAAACGCAATAGCAGCTCTTCCTCATATTGAATGGGTTTCATATTTTAAAGATGTCAGAAGTAGGTAGTTGATGTTACTTGTGCAAGTATATTGACCAGCTCCAGTTTCTTTTGAAGTTGGTGGGGCAAAAATCAATGTTGGTGGGGCAAATACCAATGTTGGTGGGGCGCCCGCCCCACCAAGTGTATAGGAAACTCCGCCCCTGCAGCTACCTCAGGTTCGGGAGTCAGTCAAACCTGCCCGTTCTGGATTCAGGCACAGTGAAAGCTCTAGTACCGCTTCTCCAGCTTTTTGTGACCCTAGTACCAGTGTCGCTCCTTCTTCGTGTTTACAAGCTTTTCTCTAGTTATTTTTTTGCTTGTTAGGCGACCCATTTCCTTATATGACATTGATGCCCATGCCCTTAAATATATGACATACTATTGGCAATAAGCAGCATTGGGTATGGAAAAGTGCGGCACACGTTGCTTCTCTTCAGTCTTAATTTTTGTCGTAGTATTGCCAAAAAGTCTGCCCCCCAACTTCAAAGTAGTTCCCACGCCCCTGTAGATGAGTGTCAAGTGATGACACCCAAGACCAAATCATCACACAATATATGATGCAATGAATGGACTCAATGCAATATATGTTTGTAAAAAATAATAAGTGGCCTGAACAGCAGCAGTAATACAGAAAATAACTCCCAACAAAATTCAGAACTTGGCAGATAATAATCAACAACAGACTCAACATGTGAGTGCCGGGTGGAACAGGGCAAGGTTATATACTTTTTTAATCTATATTTTCTCAAATATCCTAAATTAGTCTGAACTCAAGTAATCAGTCATCACTCAACATCCCACAATGCAATTTTTGGGTTGTAATAGTAATAGCTTCTACAAAGGGAGGAACAAGGGTGAGGTACCTATTTGATCAATGTTGGCATTTACTAGTAATGATTCACAGGATAATGGGGAAAAAGCAAGTGCTCCTGGACATTTAGTATGTCAAAAGGCGCCACGCGGAACTATCCCATTGTTTGGAACGTTTGGTTGGGGAGGGCGCCACGCGGAACTATCCCATTGTTTGGAACGTTTGGTTGGGGGAGGGTGCCACGCGGAACTATCCCATTGTTTGGAACGTTTGGTTGGGGAGGGCGCCACGCGGAACTATCCCATTGTTTGGAACGTTTGGTTGGGGAGGGCGCCACGCGGAACTATCCCATTGTTTGGAACGTTTGGTTGGGGAGGGCGCCACGCGGAACTATCCCATTGTTTGGAACGTTTGGTTGGGGAGGGCGCCACGCGGAACTATCACATTGTTTGGAACGTTTGGTTGGGGAGGGCGCCACGCGGAACTATCACATTGTTTGGAACGTTTGGTTGGGGAGGGCGCCACGCGGAACTATCACATTGTTTGGAACGTTTGGTTGGGGAGGGCGCCACGCGGAACTATCCCATTGTTTGGAACGTTTGGTTGGGGAGGGCGCCACGCGGAACTATCCCATTGTTTGGAACGTTTGGTTGGGGAGGGTGCCACGCGGAACTATCACATTGTTTGGAACGTTTGGTTGGGGAGGGCGCCACGCGGAACTATCCCATTGTTTGGAACGTTTGGTTGGGGAGGGCGCCACGCGGAACTATCCCATTGTTTGGAACGTTTGGTTGGGGAGGGCGCCACGCGGAACTATCCCATTGTATGGAACGTTTGGTTGGGGAGGGCGCCACGCGGAACTATCCCATTGTATGGAACGTTTGGTTGGGGAGGGGGCCACGCGGAACTATCACATTGTTTGGACCGTTTGGTTGGGGAGGGCGCCACGCGGAACTATCACATTGTTTGGAACGTTTGGTTGGGGAGGGCGCCACGCGGAACTATCCCATTGTATGGAACGTTTGGTTGGGGAGGGCGCCACGCGGAACTATCCCATTGTATGGAACGTTTGGTTGGGGAGGGGGCCACGCGGAACTATCACATTGTTTGGAACGTTTGGTTGGGGAGGGCGCCACGCGGAACTCACACATTGTTTGGAACGTTTGGTTGGGGAGGGCGCCACGCGGAACTATCCCATTGTATGGAACGTTTGGTTGGGGAGGGCGCCACGCGGAACTATCCCATTGTATGGAACGTTTGGTTGGGGAGGGGGCCACGCGGAACTATCACATTGTTTGGACCGTTTGGTTGGGGAGGGCGCCACGCGGAACTATCCCATTGTTTGGAACGTTTGGTTGGGGAGGGCGCCACGCGGAACTATCCCATTGTTTGGACCGTTTGGTTGGGGAGGGCGCCACGCGGAACTATCCCATTGTTTGGAACGTTTGGTTGGGGAGGGCGCCACGCGGAACTATCACATTGTTTGGACCGTTTGGTTGGGGAGGGCGCCACGCGGAACTATCCCATTGTTTGGAACGTTTGGTTGGGGAGGGCGCCACGCGGAACTATCACATTGTTTGGACCGTTTGGTTGGGGAGGGCGCCACGCGGAACTATCCCATTGTTTGGAACGTTTGGTTGGGGAGGGCGCCACGCGGAACTATCCCATTGTTTGGACCGTTTGGTTGGGGAGGGCGCCACGCGGAACTATCCCATTGTTTGGAACGTTTGGTTGGGGAGGGCGCCACGCGGAACTATCCCATTGTTTGGACCGTTTGGTTGGGGAGGGCGCCACGCGGAACTATCCCATTGTTTGGAACGTTTGGTTGGGGAGGGCGCCACGCGGAACTATCCCATTGTTTGGACCGTTTGGTTGGGGAGGGCGCCACGCGGAACTATCCCATTGTTTGGAACGTTTGGTTGGGGAGGGCGCCACGCGGAACTATCACATTGTTTGGACCGTTTGGTTGGGGAGGGCGCCACGCGGAACTATCCCATTGTTTGGAACGTTTGGTTGGGGAGGGTGCCACGCGGAACTATCCCATTGTTTGGACCGTTTGGTTGGGGAGGGCGCCACGCGGAACTATCACATTGTTTGGAACGTTTGGTTGGGGAGGGGGCCACGCGGAACTATCCCATTGTTTGGACCGTTTGGTTGGGGAGGGGGCCACGCGGAACTATCCCATTGTTTGGACCGTTTGGTTGGGGAGGGCGCCACGCGGAACTATCACATTGTTTGGAACGTTTGGTTGGGGAGGGCGCCACGCGGAACTATCACATTGTTTGGACCGTTTGGTTGGGGAGGGCGCCACGCGGAACTATCACATTGTTTGGACCGTTTGGTTGGGGAGGGCGCCACGCGGAACTATCCCATTGTTTGGAACGTTTGGTTGGGGAGGGCGCCACGCGGAACTATCACATTGTTTGGACCGTTTGGTTAGGGAGGGTGCCACGCGGAACTATCCCATTGTTTGGACCGTTTGGTTGGGGAGGGTGCCACGCGGAACTATCACATTGTTTGGAACGTTTGGTTGGGGAGGGCGCCGCGCGGAACTATCACATTGTTTGGAACGTTTGGTTGGGGAGGGCGCCACGCGGAACTATCCCATTGTTTGGAACGTTTGGTTGGGGAGGGTGCCACGCGGAACTATCACATTGTTTGGAACGTTTGGTTGGGGAGGGCGCCACGCGGAACCATCCCATTGTTTGGAACGTTTGGTTGGGGAGGGTGCCACGCGGAACTATCCCATTGTTTGGAACGTTTGGTTGGGGAGGGCGCCACGCGGAACTATCCCATTGTTTGGAACGTTTGGTTGGGGAGGGTGCCACGCGGAACTATCACATTGTTTGGAACGTTTGGTTGGGGAGGGCGCCACGCGGAACTATCACATTGTTTGGAACGTTTGGTTGGGGAGGGCGCCACGCGGAACTATCACATTGTTTGGAACGTTTGGTTGGGGAGGGGGCCACGCGGAACTATCACATTGTTTGGAACGTTTGGTTGGGGAGGGCGCCACGCGGAACTATCACATTGTTTGGAACGTTTGGTTGGGGAGGGCGCCACGCGGAACTATCACATTGTTTGGAACGTTTGGTTGGGGAGGGCGCCACGCGGAACTATCCTATTGTTTGGAACGTTTGGTTGGGGAGGGCGCCACGCGGAACTATCACATTGTTTGGACCGTTTGGTTGGGGAGGGCGCCACGCGGAACTATCACATTGTTTGGAACGTTTGGTTGGGGAGGGGGCCACGCGGAACTATCCCATTGTTTGGAACGTTTGGTTGGGGAGGGTGCCGCGCGGAACTATCCCATTGTTTGGAACGTTTGGTTGGGGAGGGGGCCACGCGGAACTATCCCATTGTTTGGAACGTTTGGTTGGGGAGGGTGCCACGCGGAACTATCACATTGTTTGGAACGTTTGGTTGGGGAGGGCGCCACGCTGAACTATCACATTGTTTGGAACGTTTGGTTGGGGAGGGTGCCACGCGGAACTATCCCATTGTTTGGAACGTTTGGTTGGGGGAGGGGGCCACGCGGAACTATCCCATTGTTTGGAACGTTTGGTTGGGGAGGGCGCCACGCGAAACTATCACATTGTTTGGAACGTTTGGTTGGGGAGGGTGCCACGCGGAACTATCCCATTGTATGGAACGTTTGGTTGGGGAGGGTGCCGCGCGGAACTATCCCATTGTTTGGAACGTTTGGTTGGAGAGGGGGCCACGCGGAACTATCACATTGTTTGGAACGTTTGGTTGGGGGAGGGGGCCACGCGGAACTATCCCATTGTTTGGAACGTTTGGTTGGGGAGGGCGCCACGCGGAACTATCACATTGTTTGGAACGTTTGGTTGGGGAGGGTGCCACGCGGAACTATCCCATTGTTTGGAACGTTTGGTTGGGGAGGGGGCCACGCGGAACTATCACATTGTTTGGAACGTTTGGTTGGGGGAGGGGGCCACGCGGAACTATCCCATTGTTTGGAACGTTTGGTTGGGGAGGGCGCCACGCGGAACTATCACATTGTTTGGAACGTTTGGTTGGGGAGGGCGCCACGCGGAACTATCCCATTGTTTGGAACGTTTGGTTGGGGAGGGCGCCACGCGGAACTATCCCATTGTTTGGAACGTTTGGTTGGGGAGGGTGCCACGCGGAACTATCCCATTGTTTGGACCGTTTGGTTGGGGAGGGTGCCACGCGGAACTATCCCATTGTTTGGACCGTTTGGTTGGGGAGGGTGCCACGCGGAACTATCCCATTGTTTGGACCGTTTGGTTGGGGAGGGTGCCACGCGGAACTATCACATTGTTTGGAACGTTTGGTTGGGGAGGGCGCCACGCGGAACTATCACATTGTTTGGAACGTTTGGTTGGGGAGGGCGCCACGCGGAACTATCCCATTGTTTGGAACGTTTGGTTGGGGAGGGCGCCACGCGGAACTATCCCATTGTTTGGAACGTTTGGTTGGGGAGGGTGCCACGCGGAACTATCCCATTGTTTGGACCGTTTGGTTGGGGAGGGCGCCACGCGGAACTATCCCATTGTTTGGACCGTTTGGTTGGGGAGGGCGCCACGCGGAACTATCACATTGTTTGGAACGTTTGGTTGGGGGAGGGGGCCACGCGGAACTTACGGAGCTATGGTGATCCATTGAGCTGTTGTATGAGTTATAGGGCCTTGATTGTGATCTAGGAAGTTGAAGTGGAACACAAAATAGAGGTTTGCATTCTGGGATAAGGTCTTAGGCCACTTAATATGTATTTACAAAATGTTTTGTTTTGTGTTTGGCAGAGTCTTTTCACCTTTATAATTGCAAAAAATACAATATGTGTTCATTACCAATTGTATTACTTGAATATGTCATTTCTCATGTGGAAATAAATATGTATCAATAAATATTATCAGTAATATGTATTTATGTATTTACAATAGTATTAACAATAAGCATTTCAATAAGCAGATGGTTTTGTTCCATACCTGATTTTGATGAATTGTAATATGGAAAGGGGGGTACAAAATGAGCCATATTCCACAGATCACTTTATCATACCATATCTCCCATGCCATTTGCAGTTGTATGCAGTCATGCTGCCACTGGACTGTTTTTATTACAAATCACATACAAGTTGATTGATGAGATTCAGAGTAGCCACACAATTTTCAGCTGAAGTGACTTCATCCAGCTGCAGAAAAGAAACAAAATTGGTGGTGACCTGGGGCAATGGTATGGCTAAATAGAACATGGTATGCTCTTCCCCGCCTAGATACTAGTGGTGACAGTGGAATATGATACGTGTAGTTGTTTCTGTTTGACTGCACTCACACTGCTGCAGTTACTGAGCTGGTGAATTGATCATATATCACCCTGTAGTTTGATTTAATAAGTTTCACTGGTGTGTCCTTAGTCGTACTAGTTATCAATTTTATTTTTTAAGCTGTAAAATTGTTATGATGGTGTTTTACTGTTGGAAGTGTTTGTATTCCAATGTAGCATGATCTTTAAGCATGGCTAATCTGCCATTTTTTAACATTTATCACATATTTTTTTAAAAATGATAACTTGTGCTGAGCCCGGCAAGCCTGCGTATAGGCACAGCTTCAGACCCACCCGGCCTGAATTTGGGCCCGGGGTCGGCTCCGTGATCCTGAAATTTGCATCTCTAGTGGTCACCTATTATCGTTCAAAACAAACCGTCGAAATACAAGATGGAAACATGACTCTAAAATGCACTGTATCCTGATTATGTGTTGTCATGTCTCCTTAAGACATTGTATACAACAAACTGTTCCCTACTCAGCTCCGACCGTAAGTTAGCGATCGTACATCACCACGGCTCTAATCCTCGCGATTGACAGCGCCGATGCAGTCAGCTGGCGAGCTGCCAACTTCCCCAACCACGACTGAACCGTGACGCCGCGGCTCCGCCAAATCAAACACCTCGTAACCGCTCCGCTGCCGTCACCTACGGCGGAAATCCCGTTGAGTGCGGCCGAGCACAGCATGTGAGGTGAACGAGGAACGAGGAACGAGGAACGAGGCACCTGCTGTGCTGCGAACGTGCTGGGCAGAGGTGAAAAGTCGGGGAAGCATTACATCATGATTGGGGTAGCTAGTTCGTGCCACGAAGCATCATGCAGAAAGTAGTTCGTTATGGGGAAGGGGTGGTGTATCGCAGGTTTGAAGGGTGATGTACATGGAAATGTAGCATTTCATGCAGCTCGTAGAAGACATTTATTATATAATATAATATTCGAAGATCACAGCTCCGGAAGCTTCTGGCAAATCTCTTCTACCCACATTTACCCACGAGGGAGAAACGACTCCCGGGGTGACTTCAGATCATTTGGCATCAATATTTTGCAATATGGTAGGCCCAGACAAGTGCCTAGATCCCGAGATTCGGATGATATCCTGATATCTGTGTCCTGTGTCCCAGGATCCACATGAGACACCAGATCCAGGTACACAATAAACCAAGGGATCCACAAGGATCCCAGATCCTGATATATTTTATGCCGTGGGATCCACAACTTACGCAGAGGGATCCGGGAGGATCCCAGATCTTCATGCATTTTACGCAGAGGGATCCACTGGGATAAACAATCTTCATGCATTTTATGCCGAGGGATCCACTGGGGTCCCAGATCCAACTTCGTCGATCCATGCACAAGTCTGTTAGCTAACTTGTCACCTCTCGTCTGCCCTGGCCGTCTGCCACAGCGCCGGACCCGGCAGGGCCGGACCCGGCAGGGCCGTCTGCCACAGCGCCGGACCCGGCAGGTTACACAACGTCAGAGGCAGGAAAACCGGTCAGTTTCCGGGCGTCCAGTCCAGTTCAGTGGCCGTATGGCGCCTGCCGGTGCCGGTTTACCAAGGCCGTCCTGCTCGTCAGTCGTCAGTCGTCAGTCGTCAGTCGTCAGTCGTCAGTCGTCAGTCGTCAGTCGTCAGTCGTCAGTCGTCAGTCGTCAGTCGTCAGCCGTCAGTTGTCAGTCGTCAGTCGTCAGCAGGGGCGGGGCCACCGGGGGGGGGGGGGACGCGGGGGACGTGTCCCCCAATATCTTCGGATAGCGGGTACAGTACCCCCTATCACAGCAACCGTTCGCTGGAAAAAATGTACGCCGTGTATATAATTTCCTTCATGTGTCGCCAATGTTTTCTATGTTGAAGCTCAATCAAATTTGGAGACATTGCATACCTACAAATATGACGATCCTGAGACCATGGACTACTCTGTCATGCTGAAAATTATGGGTTTTCAATCTAACATGTGGATGGTGTGTACAATGTGTTTGACCGATAATAGTCGCAGTCTAAGGCTTTGGATGGAAGGCATGGCCCACAAACTCAAATACCTTCATTTTTACCCTTGACCTGACTGTGACCTGACATGTGACCTTATTGTAACAATTTCGCGTATGTTTTAGATGCATCTCATTAAGAGCTTTCGATTGCCTCCTTGCGCGTCTGGCTGCGGTTATTAGTTCGGAAGATAACGAGGGGGAATAATCTCCCCCCCCCCTCCCAGTGTTCGGCTGAATACCCCGGCGGGGCGCGAGTTAATGAAGCACTTATACTGAATGTTTCGAGGCCCTAAAACATTAATCTTCAATCATGCTAGGTAAAATGCCAGGCATCAACATCAGTTGCATCAACATGCATCAACATCGGTTGGCATTCAGTAGCCGTGTTCAAGAAAACATGTGTACGGTGTGTACAGTGTGTTTCACCCTATTATCGCACAAAGCGCTCTCAAAGGTATAATGCATCTCCCGCATAAGCAAAAGTGAAATTGTTAGCAAAGATCAAGGTCAAGGTCAGGTCACAAAAGGTCACTATTGACAAGAGGTCTACGAAAGTCATGCGACACATGTCTTATGGGTTATTTTACACGTATAATTATATAGTTGGAGCCATTTTCACAACCTGACCCCATATAATGGCCCTCAGGTCAAGATCATGTCACATTAGGTCAAAATTAGAAATTGATTATTATCAATAAAAAGGCATGTTTCTAGACTAGTTTGGTCTCCGAAATACAGCGGTGGCATGCATTTGTCTGCATCTGGTCAATAAAAGAAAAAAAGTAACTTTAACAAATTTCTTCATGAGCTACTTATACTTAGGGAGCTATAAGTCAGTCAAAAATAAATATTTTGATTTTAAATTTGGTTTGGGTATCGTCCATAGTTAGGTCTCCCATATATATTCCGTTTTTGTTTAATATCCTCAAATGTTTGGATTTTGTGGACATTTTCCGAGAAGAAAAAAATCAGTTTATTTTTTTGAGTCAAGAAGGCAAAAGTTTGTAAATAGCTATTGTTAACCCGGCCGGTGCTGGCCTTCGCTGCTGGGCACGGCGAAGGTGGCCTTCGCCGTGCCGGGGGGATTCGACGCCACCTCTACTTCGGCTCCTATGGAACGTAGGCAAAAACCAAAAACACTGTTCGAAAGCTCGTCAAAATGCATTTTGAAACTATTTCAGGCATTTGTTTTTTCTCATGACAATATTGAGGTCAGTAGAGGTCATCAAAGGTCAGATTTTCCAGTTTCAGGACTGCTCCAGAAACACCCAAATATCTCGGGAACTATAATAGCTAGGAATAAACGGGAACAACAATCGAAAGCTCTTCAACAAAGCAATCGCCAAATGATACTCAACTTTTAGCTCAGGTTAATAGTTTAGGCTCCAGAGATCATCAAACGACAAAAAGGCTATTTTTACCAAAACTGTTTTCACATATATCTTTTTACCTAATAAAGATAAGGCAATAATGTTGACACCATCGTGTTTGTCTTGTCATGCCGCTTTGAATCATATTCATTATGATCAGGTTAGGTCAACTTATAAATTTGACCACAGGTCAAGGTCAAGTGGTGACCCAATTAGGTCATGTTGCACATTGAGAGACATGCCTCGACGAGACAAACACAATGGCGCAGATTTTACTTCTCTATCTTGATTTTGTCGAGAGTAATTAACAACAAAAAGTGTTGGTGACCTCGGATGACCTCGTCTGACCCTGTAGGGGTCACTGAACAAAAATTGCAACTGGAACTTCAAGAATGGCCTATGATAACAGGATCCAGAAGGAATTGGGCTGATATAATGCGTATCCTCAGAATAGGAAGCAATTTATTATTTCCCCATTGACTTATAATGGGGAGGCCACGAAATTGACCGACCTTAAGTCACCGATATAACAACAAAATCCGAGATATACGAATTGTAGGTACCATTGCCCTTCTGAAATCCTGTAAGTACGAAATCGATCGGCCAAAACTGTGGCTGTGGTACGACCGCAACCTTTTTTGGAGGTGGGGTCACGTGACCTGATCTGGTGACCTGACCTGCGATGGTCTGAGGTCAATAATTGTACACTATGTGGGAAATTGATGCCCAAACACCCGTGTCAAAAACCGCGGCGCTGCGCACCGCTGTTTTTTCGCTATCTTCGAAAAACCTTTCCGTGATTTGACGTTCTTTATTTGATATTTGTATCAAAACTCGATTTTCTACGATTAAAAAAATGGACCCGCCCCCCCCCCCCCCCCTATAAAAAATTGTTGGCACCGCCCCTGGTCGTCAGTCGTCATACGACTGATGACGCAGGTGGGGGTGTTAAGAAGCTCGAGTTAGAGAGTAAGAGAGCGTTCATAAACCGGGCTGTATGCCAGCTCCCGCCGCACATGTCCACTGTCCATGTACCACCAGAGCCAACTCCCAGCCTTTCCGCACATGTCCACTGTCCATGTACCACCAGAGCCAACTCCCAGCCTTTGATTCGGTGGCTGGCTGGTGACCTGAGGAGGTTGTATGAACCTGAAGGAGACATATTTTCAAGAGTTGCACCCAGTCTAAGTGCAAACTTGCTGCTCAGCAAGTTGTACCGGTTTACCAACGACGTCACACATTTTCGAAGCAGATATCGTTGCACGCTGCACAGCTGCATGCATATCGCTCAAAAGTGCTTTGCAACCCCACTGCACGAATTGTTATTACATGACCTTCCTATGGTCTACAAATCCTGGAAACCACCTAGTTACCAGAATTGTCACCTGTTGAAGGACAGTAGCATGAAGAGGCAGGTCGAGGATATACCACACAACGGGTAGATCCAGTGTCTTTTATTTGATTTTGCATGCAAACGCGACAATATTTTTGGGAAATACCTTACGATAGATACAATCAAGTTACGTTTGGCAACTGAAAGAAACTAGTATATTATAAAACTCCACGGAAACTACATAGAAGGCCAACACTATGGTGCACTGCGCGCTGTACTAAGTACCGTAATAGGTGGCACTGCTACCAAACGTTTAACATTCTTCATCACCTCGGCTAATCTTGACTACCAGAAGCACAGGTTCTGCAACATCCTGGTGTGCCTTAATTTGCTACCGAACGATGTTCGCTTCGTACGACATATCCGCTAAGGATCGTACTGCTGATGAAAATATCACGGTAACAAATCTGACACGAAGTAACTGCTACCGAAATATATAAATACGCCATAACTGCCACACGACATGGCCGTTAATTATGACATATCATTGCAGCTGAAGGCTACGGCCGTAGTGTGACACACCTGCGAAGGTCTCAGGAGCGTATATAGAGTTTACAGTCCTATGCTGTACAGATACATGTGCGGATCCAGAGGAGGGGGGGGGGGGGGGGGGGGGGCACGGGGCCATGCCGCCCCGAAAAAACCTGAAATCGGCGCAAAGTTGACACATTTCCTGAGACAATATAAAATCTAAGCAACTTTTACTAAGCAAAGGGAAGTTTGTTTTAAATCAGTTATCGATGCACACGCAAGCCAAATCCGATGAGTTTTCAGAATTGTGTGAGACTTTTTGGGATTTGACCCCCCAACTGACCCAAACCACCCATTCTGGATCCGTCCGTGTACAGCTATCCCTGCAGCCGCGTTGACGCTGCGTTCCACTATCCTGCACGTTCACAGTAGTACCAGACGACATTATTGTCTACTATGTATTTCATTCCGGACACATACATTTATACAAGTCATTGCATACTTTGTAATGCACCGATCACAAAACGGACAATTGTTTCCTTTGATTTGCCACACTCTATGTCAAATGTATCGGCTTATCCATTCAATCAGAAACAAAACAAGCAAAACAAGCATTGAACATTAAAGACAACATTAATGGATATTCTGAATATTTCCTTCCTATGACAGAAGCATTTTAGGCCAATGACCTAAATACCAGACCTCTGACGTGGAACCTATAGCAACTACATACCAGTGTAGGAAACTCTTAACTATGAAAATGCA
>JAXIVJ010007889.1:0-58276 GCA_036785665.1 Chirona hameri
CCCAACTCAGCTCCGTGAGCCTCAGAGCTCACACAGCTCAGTCCCGGTGAGCCACGGAGCTGGCCAAGCTCAGCTCCGGCGAGCTTCAGAGCTGGCCCAACTCAGCTCCGGTGAGCCTCATAACTCACACAGCTCAGCCCCGGCCGGTTACGGCTCGGACGTGTGCCTCCGGTCACTCACTAATGACTGATTCAAGGCCGCTGCTACCCGGCAGGTGATTCTGTTACACACTCTGAAAGCTTTCCGCGAGGAGGCCAATCTGGTGTTCTCCAGGAGCGTCCGGCCGGCGCTCGGGCCCAGCTGCCGTGTGTTGCTGGCAGTAATAACACCGAGAGGAGGTGGCCGCCGGCGCTGTTCGGGCAGTGGTTACAGGCCGCGATGACTCCTTTTCCGTGCGCGGGCCCGGCGGCGCGGCGGCGGCGGCCCGCCGAGTCATTTCGTCACCGTAAGACCGTGCCGGCCTGACGTAAGCCGTAACCAGACCGCGAGCCAGGCAGGTGGCAAGCGTGACCGTGATGTCACCAGGAACTGCCCCTCGCCCGGGGTCACGGACCACGCCCCTCAGCAGACCCTAGACCACGCCACCTCAGCAGACCCCAGACCACGCCCCTCAGCAGACCCCAGACTACGCCCCCTCATCAGACCCCAGACCACGCCCCCTCAGCAGACCCCAGACCACGCCCCCTCAACAGATCCCAGACTACGCCCCTCAGCAGATCCCAGACTACGCCCCCTCAGCAGACCCCAGACTACGCCCCTCAGCAGACCCCAGACTACGCCCCTCAGCAGACCCCAGACCACGCCCCCTCAGCAGACCCCAGACTACGCCCCGACCCTCAGCAGCTGCAGGCCTGAGACCACAGCAGCGTCTCGGGTCAGGGACCATACTGGCATCAGTGTGACGCCGATATAGTAATCTGGCAGCACCTACGAACGTAATCTCACTAGGAGCCGCCTCTCGGCCCGGATCACGGACCACTACCCCCTCAGCAGCCCCGGGCCGTGACCCCACCCCTCGGCAGCTCCTCGAACCATGGATCAAACTAGGCAGCCGATCTGGACTACGCAGCGGACCCCGGCAGCCGGTCCGGACTACGCAGCGGACCCGGCAGGCGGTCCGGACTACGCAGCGGACCCCGGCAGCCAATCCGGACTACGCAGCGGACCCCGGCAGCCGGTCCGGACTACGCAGCGGACCCGGCAGCCGGTCCGGACTACGCAGCGGACCCGGCAGGCGGTCCCGACTACGCAGCGGACCCCGGCAGCCATCCGGACTACGCAGCGGACCCCGGCAGCCGGTCCGGACTACGCAGCGGACCCGGCAGGCGGTCCGGACTACGCAGCGGACCCCGGCAGCCAACCCGGACTACGCAGCGGACCCCGGCAGGCGGTCCGGACTACGCAGCGGACCCCGGCAGGCGGTCCGGACTACGCAGCGGACCCCGGCAGGCGGTCCGGACTACGCAGCGGACCCCGGCAGTCGATCTGGACTACGCAGCGGACCCCGGCAGGCGGTCCGGACTACGCAGCGGACCCCGGCAGGCGGTCCGGACTACGCAGCGGACCTCGGCAGGCGGCAGCCTTCGGACCAGGAACCACAGCTCTTACGGTCCCAGCTGGACATCCGACATCGGGCGGGTTTTGATCTAAGTTACGATCCTGAGTTATTCGGCGGGGGTCAGCGCGATTCCGTTCGATCTTCGATCGGCAGTCGCCGGACGCTGCACCCGGAGTGGCAGACGAATCAGGGCGGTATATGACACGCATGGAAATAGCCGCCGGAACCGGCCTGTGGGCACGGTTGTGGAGACCGACTGGTGGCCGTCGGAAACCGGCCTGTGGGCACGGTTGTCGTGGAGACCCCGGCAGCTGAGGTGGCCGCCGGAACCTGCCTGTGGGCACGGTTGTCGTGGAGCCCGACTGGTGGCCGCCGGAACCTGCCTGTGGGCACGGTTGTCGTGGAGACCGACTGGTGGCCGCCGGAACCTGCCTGTGGGCACGGTTGTCGTGGAGACCGACTGGCGGCCGCCGGAACCTGCCTGTGGGCACGGTTGTCGTGGAGACCGACTGGTGGCCGTAGGAACCTGCCTGTGGGCACGGTTGTCGTGGAGACCGACTGGTGGCCGTTGGAACCTGCCTGTGGGCACGGTTGTGGAGACCGACTGGCGGCCGCCGGAACCTGCCTGTGGGCACGGTTGCCGTGGAGACCGACTGGTGGCCGCCGGAACCTGCCCGTGGGGACGGTTGTCGTGGAGACCGACTGGTGGCCGCCGGAACCTGCCTGTGGGGACGGTTGTGGTGGAGACCGACTGGTGGCCGCCTATAGGTCAAACTGATAACGATGCCGCCGGAAATTGAATGGATAAAATCCTGCAGTGAGAAATTAAACAATTTTGAATGTGAGTTTCAATCAAAAGTTTCAAAAGATTTCGAACAGGATGCATTACGAAAGCAGGGAACAAGTTTAAGGAGATACTGCCTTACAACACAGGCATCGCGTGTGCCCGAGGGTGTTGTGCTGGTGTGCGATAAATTGTGTTGCCTCTTCCGCTGACTAGGCCTGCTGCAGGGCAGGGCACTGTGTCTTGCTCGGCGATTGCAGCGGACATGCCCTCGCCCCACCGAACAATACGCCTCGGCCTGGCACGCTTGTTCAATAATGTTGGCCGCCGACAATCGATTATCGACTAATAGCGGCCGACTAATGCTCAGCCATTACATACCAGCAGCGGCGCAGGCCCCGGCGCTTAGAGGCACCTCCGCCCAGAGGATGTCCAGCTAGCAGGTCACGCAAACGCTCAATTAAAAGGCATTCATAAATCTGGTCAACAGCATTGATTTCACCTGACCCATGGCCAATGTGTGACGTTTCAGATATTAGCATAAGCCGCAAACTGTGGGGCTGAGCCCAACAATATTCATATTTCATAAGTCTGGCGTATTACAGTATGCTCTGAGTCAACGGGGTCCCACAAAATGTGAATTACAAATGTGCTGGCGTCTGAGGGAGTCTTGTCCTGAGGGACGTGTCGGTCGTCCTGAGGGAGCCCTGTCCTGAGGGACGTGTCGGTCGTCCTGAGGGAGTCCTGTCCTGAGGGACGTGTTGGTCGTCCTGAGGGAGTCCTGTCCTGAGGGAGTCCTGTTCTGAGGGAGTCCTGTCCTGAGGGACGTGTCGGTCGTCCTGAGGGAGTCCTGTCCTGAGGGAGCCCTGTCCTGAGGGACGTGTCGGTCGTCCTGAGGGAGTCCTGTCCTGAGGGAGTCCTGTCCTGAGGGACGTGTCGGTCGTCCTGAGGGAGTCTTGTCCTGAGGGACGTGTCGGTCGTCCTGAGGGACGTGTCGATCGTCCTGAGGGAGTCCTGTCTTGAGGGACGTGTCGGTCGTCCTGAGGGAGCCCTGTCCCGAGGGACGTGTCGGTCGTCCTGAGGGAGTCCTGTCCTGAGGGACGTGTTGGTCGTCCTGAGGGAGTCCTGTCCTGAGGGAGTCCTGTTCTGAGGGAGTCCTGCCCTGAGGGACGTGTCGGTCGTCCTGAGGGAGTCTTCGGTGGGTATGCGATAGCCATCGTCCGGTTTGAGGGGCCTTCAGTTCAGGTGGTGAAGGGATCCTCAGTCCAGGTGGTGAAGAGGGCCTTCAGTTCAGGTGGTGAAGGGGGTTATCAGTCCAGGTGGTGAAGGGGGCCTTCAGTTCAGGTGGTGAAGGGGCCCTCAGTCCAGGTGGTGAAGGGGGTCGGTCCTCAGTCCAGGTGGTGAAGGGGGTCCTCAGTCCAGGTGGTGAAGGGGTCCTCAGTCCAGGTGGTGAAGGGGTCCTCAGGCCTAAGAGGAGTCTTTCGTGGGTATGAGATAACGTGGGTATGAGATAGCCGTCGTCTAATCGGGTCCTGCCGCTCCGAGGGCCCTGGCGATTGCTTTGTCCCCCCCCCCCCCCCCCACCCAACCGAAAATACAATCCGCCGCCACTGATCACCGCGGCTAGGCGTCATAAAATCAGTCGAGACAATTATTGAGACATACTTGCCGACTAAAATCAGATGAACAACAATCAAGTGTTTGATTGATAATGCCCGATAGAAGATTCAGCCATAACTCGATGTTATCAGGACCGCGACCCAGTGGCGTACCCAGGACTCACTCCAGGAGGGGCAATTTTTGATCAGGGAGGCATAAGGTCCCCCACAAAAATAGCTCACCGGATTTGGCACACTATTTTTTAAGGGGCATATTTTCATTTTTGTATAATACAAAATGAAAAACATTCATTTTTTTCGAAATTCATTTTTTCCCCTCGAAATAAGGCCCTTCGGGCCCTATTTCCAAAGGGGCACATACGGCCAAGGGGGCATGTACGGACCTTCCGGGGGGATTTCCCCTTCCCCCTGGGTACGCCTATGCCGCGACCAATGCCCGCAGCTCTTCGGTCAAACAATGCGCAAACAACCGATGGTAATTGGTAGGTACATTAAAGATCATATGTTGGGTTTGATCGCCTTCGAGGGAATTTTAAAGGGAAATAAAGACCTTTTCCACAAAAAAAAGGAGTTAGCACTTGGATTGGGAGAGGAGACAAACTTATATGTAAATCCATTCACATTAAGCCTTTAAATATATCTAACCGAAGTTATTTCAATTCGAAAACGCTTAAAGGGACACTCTCTTTAAAGGGGCACTCCCACCTTCCCAAAAGTTGTCAAATGTACGCCGCTTGTGGTGCAAAATATGAAGTAATGGCTGCCGAACACGATTATGACATTTGTTTCTCGCAAACAGTCCTCAATTTCATAAAAAGTTCAGTTTTAATATTTGGGTTGATCACGTCATATTGAGCTCTAGAGACCTATTTATTTATTTATTTATTTATTGCGAATCTTTGTGGGATCCAATCGACCAACTGGCTCTTACCACCACAGTGTCATACAGATTGAGTATAGCTGCTGAGGGCATTGTCATGATACAAAATAGCATGCACTCGAAAAAATTGTAAAAGACATAAAATTCAGTAAGATAAAAGTACAGATGAACAATACAACCATATGCAAAATAAAAGCAATATGAATGAGAATGGTTAAACTCGTAGATGGACGATATGGATGATGGAGCACATTGATGACTATTGACTAACGCTCCGCAAACAGTAAAATACAGACGGTACCTGGTCACCCACAGCCTATGTCGGGGAGAGCAACAATTCCCTGACGCGTCTTTTAAATTCTCTCACATCTCCAGTTCGCCGCACATCAGCGGGGAGACCGTTCCACGCTCGAATCGGTCTGACCGGCGCGGACTTGCGTGTTGCTTCTAGCCTGCATCGCTGAGTGTGAAGGGCACCAGCCTCGGACGCACGGGTAGCTCGCTCGGTCACATCTGCTCGGTACCTCACCAAAGACCTGAGATTTTCCGGTGCATCCTCTCTGTTCACTAGTCGGTGGATTAGCAGGCAGTCTCTCTGCTGAATAATGCTTTCAAATGGTAGCCAACTGAGCTGTCGCCGTGATTCAGAAATGTGGTCAAATTTGCGCTTTTTCATCACGACGCGCGCGGCAAAGTTAATGACCTTCTCGACTCGCTGACGCAGCGAACTAGTGGGTGGAGCCCAGGCCGGCAAACAGTATGTCACATGAGGGAAGGCGAGCGCCTGTACCAATGTTATTAGGGTTGACTTTGGAAGAGTGAGGCTCAATTTTTTCAGTGTGATGAGGATTCCGAAGCAACGTTTTACTACTCTGGCTGTCTGCTTCTCCATGGTAAGATGCTGATCGAGCAAGACTCCTAAAATTTTGATATGGTCCGCTGGCATCAATGAGACGTCATCAAAGCTTACGCTGAAGTTCGATGCCTTTTTATGGCAGACGGTGTTCCAAATAGAGACATCTCAGTTTTACTAGGGTTAGCTTTAAGCCCGTTCGTTTTGAACCAGTTGGAAAGACGGGCTAAATCGCCCTCCACCTTGTCTTTTAGCACCGTCAATCCTTCCTTAGAAGGAGGAGCGCTGTGGATGATGGCGGTGTCATCTGCGTAGGAGACAATTTTGCATTGGTCAGAAAGATGGCAATGGAGATCATTAGTGAACATGTTGAATAAGATTGGTCCGAGGATGCTGCCCTGAACGACTCCGAAATCTACCGGCTCTAGCGCGCTACCCCCCTTCACAGACTGTGTTCTACTCCTAAAATAGTCATCAAACCAATGGGACGACACACCGTACCACTCAAGCTTCGCCAGAAGGGTACCGCGGCCGACGCAGTCAAACGCCTTTGAAAGGTCACATGACGTGATGCATGTCACATGCCCCCTGTCTCGGTTGTCTGAGATGGCGCTGACCACGTCGACAACAGCGTCCTCTGTGGAGTGTCCCGGTCGATATGCGTACTGGGTGGGCGACATCACGTGATTTTCAGTTAAATATTCTAACAATTCTAAACTAACCACTTTTTCCGCAAGTTTCCCTATTACGCTCAAAACACTGACAGGCCTAAAATTGCTTGGTTGCGTCCTACTCCCAGTTTTGTGGATCGGCACAACAATCGCACGTTTCCAGTGTGCGGGCACTACCCCCTTCACAATTGACATATTCACCACATGGAGAATGTGAGGCGCCAGCACCGCAAAGCATCGCCGAACGATCACGAGCGAGACACCATCACTTCCCACCGCCGAAGAGTCCGACATCCGGCGCAGAGCGAGGCCGAGTTCAGGCAGTGTAGCCGGCCGCACACGGAACCCGGCGCTGATGACAGTCGGCGGCCGGGGCGGCACAGGGTTGCCCGGCTGCGCAGCGAGTCCCTCCGCGATACGGCGGCCCACGCCCGCGAAGTAGGTGTTGAACTGATCGGCCGACGCTGCGTCCAGGCTGGTGTCTGTTTTACTTGTTTTGGTACTGCTGATGGCGTACGATCTGACATCCTTTACGCTGCCAAAGTATGGCACAATTATTTCGAGACAATTCTGGCGCTTTGAATACAAAATAAACCAATTACCAAACCATTTGAAACACGCAAATATCTTAAAGTCTAACCTTAAAACAAGTCGACTATCATCACCATTTGGTAAAGAGAGGTGACGTCATCAGCTTTAGACTCCTATTCAAATACACGTGGGGTTTATTTGTTACAATTGTCGAGACCAAGCTCGAATTTCTTTTTGATTAGACCTGTGTGGTTGTTTTAACTGCTACCCTATTTCATTTAAATGAAAATCCAACAACATGGCTATCTCAACTCAAAACAAATGTTAAAGGAAATAGTTCACATTGGAAATTCTTTACCCAACACGATTTGATTATATTTTTTAATACAATTTCTTTTTATATTGTCAAATATGACCTTATATCGCGCCGATTCAGGACAGAAGGCCGTACATTTGTATTGTTTATCAAAACTATATGCATACTCTCTGAGTCAGAGTCCTGACGTCACGCGAATGTAAACAATGGTTCAGCCAATCAGATTCGAAAGTAGTCGCGTAAAGATAGACTCGCATTGGAGATGTGCCAACCGGCGGCCGGCGATCGCTTGCTAGCACCAGCTGCAAGCTGATTGGCTGATGGTATAGCCTCTGCCCGGGCTAAAACCAGTACAACATTCTTTCGCCAGCACCGCATTCCTTCGCCAAAAACTCAAATATATTCGGCTGGAGTCTTTTCAGTCAAGAAAACTTGCAGATAGGGGTTTCCCAACATGGGCTACACAACTGCTATCTCAGTTTAAAACTAATGTTGAAGGTGAACTATTTCCTTTAAAGGAAATAGTTCACCTTCGGAACATTTTTCAGAACACGATTTTATTATATTTTGTAATACAGTTTCTTTTTTTCTTTTCAAAAATGGTCCTACATCGCGCCAAATCAGGACAGAAGGTCGTAAATTATTAATTGTATGGTGTGCGTTATTGGTCTGCGCATGCTCCCTGGCAGTGCTGGCACTTTCAGACGGTACGGTACATCATATATGCGCCGCATTCCTTCGTCAAAAAGTCAGATATCTTCGGCTGGAGAGTCTTTTCAGCCAAGAAAAGTTGCAGATAAGGATTTCTCAACACGGGCTACAAAACTGCTATTTCAGTTCAAAACCCCATGTTGAAGGTGAACTATTTCCTTTAAGGTCCCTTTGATGTAAAAAGTGATATGTTAAAAGAGCAATCGCATCTGATGCGATTGCTCTTTTAGTAAAGATAGACTCGCATTGGAGATGTGCCAACCGGCGGCCGGAGATCGCTTGCTGGCACCAGCTGCAAGCTGATTGGCTATGAAGTCCGTTTTTCAAAATTCGCGCCCAGTCGCCCAATATCATTGAACACAGTTCTGTTTTCTTCCAGCCAATGACCTTGACGAGTCCGCCCACCACTACGCACCTAAATCAATTAATTGCAGCGTTGTGCAACAATTGTAAATGGTTATATTTTTTGCATTCATTCTGTCTAAGTTTGTAATGTCAGAAAACATTTCATGTATGTTTAAAACTTATGCCCGATTTAAGCCCAACAATTGGATAAAAGAAAATAGGAATTCCGAATGATAAGATTAATTCCGAAGGGATTTTGATTTTTCCGAAGGTATTTTGATTCCGACCGAGGCTTTTTGTGGCAACAACTCAAGTGCGCCGGATGCGCCAGATTCGTTTCATGTAGTTAACAGGAACCACAATGTATAAGTGCATTGCCGCCTCATCCAATTGTTGCAATAGCGTTAGCTGACGGTTGGTCAGATGCAGTTAAAGGAAATAGTTCACCTTGGAAAATTTGTACCCCAACACGATTTGATTATATTTTTAATACAATTTCTTTTTATATTGTTAAAAAAATGGCCTTATATCGCGCCGATTCAGGACAGAAGGCCGTAAATTTGTATTGTTTATCAGAACTATATGCCTTCTCTCTGAGTCAGAGTCCTGACGTCACGCGAATGTAAAAAATGGTTCAGCCAATCAGATTCGAAAGTAGTCGCGTAAAGATAGACTCGCATTGGAGATGTGCCAACCGGCGGCCGGAGATCGCTTGCTAGCACCAGCTGCAAGCTGATTGGCTGATGGTATAGCCTCTGCCCGGGCTAGAACCAGTACAACATTCTTTCGCCAGCACTGCATTCCTTCGCCAAAAACTCAAATATATTCGGCTGGAGAGTCTTTTCAGTCAAGAAAACTTGCAGATAGGGGTTTCCCAACACGGGCTACAAAACTGCTATCTCAGTTTAAAACTAATGTTGAAGGTGAACTATTTCCTTTAACTGGAACAAACGCTTCCATAATCCATATATGGGCAACGGTCTCGACTCGGGACTCTGAAAGTGGCGTCGCTGTAGAATCGTTTCCCTGGCCTGGTATCAAGATGTACTGATCTCCAACACTCTTTGTTAAACCACCCCCAATCGAACAGCTCAGGTTTGTTTCCCAAAGGAAACACAATTCTAAAGAATAGTGTTATCCTTGTGAAACCAACCTTCGGTTATGTAGTGGTGTGTAGAAATCATAAACAGTTTTTCGATTCTTATGAAAAATGAAATAAATGATTTTTTTGCGCTGCTTGGGTAAGCCTTTGATGACGATTAAAAAAATGATAAGTAGTCCTTAGGACTTGTTTAAGCCGGTTTTAGCGATATCATCCGATTGAGGCAGTGTCCCTTTAAAGGGAGATAATCACGTTTTGATTTTGTTAGCAACAATGTATTTGGCTACCGTTATGGTATTAAAATGTTGATATCTAAATTTAAGAATGCAATAAAATTATTCCCTAATTCAAAGTTGGAAGTTTGGGAAAATTAATGATCGGTATTTTCCCTCCACTATTGGAAAGCGCAACAATTTTGCATCAATCTGTTCAACGTTGTTGAATGGGCACTTATCAAACGCTGTATTTCCACCAACTACTCACAAGGCAGAGGCCGGGACCGAGTGCAGCTGAGCGCACTTCCCGTATATCGGATCGCCGATCACGACGGAGCACCAGCTGTCGGCCACCGGATCGTCGGGAACACTTAGCTGATTGAACTCATAATCTGCGGCCATATACCAACAATCAGACCAGTTGCTGGGGTAACTGGATACCAAACGAATCAACATAATCCGAGTCCGGAATCCGTCTTCAGTTGTAATGATTTGATCGCTTCCCTGCAGTCGACACTACATAGAGTTTAGCTGAGCGTGTTTGTAGGTATTTGAAACGTTCGGGTGTTCTTGCAATGGGCTGGCACCATTCTCCTCCATATGACATTGAAATTTCACGCAAGGCAAATCAAATAATTGTACAATATTCCAGCAATCATTTATTTTACCCTCGCCCTACGGGGGGTCCTAAAACGACCCCCCTGAGGTTGTTCTTGCATAACTTTTTAGACATGCGGCGCATCTTGCTGAAATTTTCAGTAGCTAAGTATACAACAATTATACGTATGCTGTAAACAAAAATCCATTGAAATTGGTCGAAAAATTTGGGAGATAATGATGTTTTGATGACGTCATGTTGGTGGAAAAACGATAAATGTTTGAAAAATCGTAGAAAACAGTTTTGAAGAAAATTGCAAACGCAATGTAAAGATATAAAATGTAATTTTCTTTAAAATGGCAATCTCGGATTTTCGAAATGTTGTTTTTTTTACCCCTAAAATGAACAAAAACTGTTTTTTTTTGTCACAAGATCAAAATTTTCAAAGATGTTTAAAAAACGGAATATATGTGAGAGAACTGAGTATGGACAATACTCAAACCAAACTTCAAAGCAATGTCTCTTTTTTTTTGACTGAGTGATGGCTCCCGAAGTGTAAGAAATTCATGACGTCATTTTTTTTAAATAACTTTTTGGGACTTTTTTTGACCAGATACGAATAAATAGTTACTTTATCTGTATTTCTGAGACAAAACTGGTCTAGGAACATGCCTTTTTATTTACATTTATTAATTTCTAATTTTGAGGTTTTCTGACGGAGCCAAATCGCTGTTCTGGACGTGGTCGATCGAAGTCATTCACTTGACCTGGAAAGTCACTCGTTGACCCGAAGCCAAAAATTGCATACCGTTAGATTCCAAACATGACAGGCAACATGTTAGTTCTTATCGCGTTGCTCTATCTTGCTTGGTTTGGAAGTTAACAGGGGGGGGGGGTCTTTTTTAAGACCCCCTAGGGCGAAGGTGAAAACAGCTTCCGTAGGGCGAGGGTTAAACTTATGTCAGTCTTGGATCAAGTGAGGGCATGACGACAATGAGGCACCTCAATATGACTCCAAGTTACATCATAGCGTATTTTCCGATATAATCTCGGGCGTCAAATTGTTTCGTAAGTGATTCCGTCTGCCGTGGTCTGAACGTGATTCAGTCTACAAAGCCGGCCGGCTGTTGAGCCGCGTCCGACACTGGGCGGCCGTAATGCAGGCAGCCCGGCCCGGCCCGGCCCGGCCCGGCTGTGGCTCCCATGGGGACGGGACTATCCGCTGGCAGTTGGCAGGCTAATTAAACCCTGCGCTGCATCAAACGGACGGGACTGCATGCCGATAGACGCCGCACTACAAGCGAACCGAGGTCAACTGTCGCCCGGACACAGGCGACAGACTCCACACTGTCTGAAGGTATACAAACATCCGCTTTATATCTCCTTATCCCCCAGCTGATACCTGATACTTCGGTTGTCTGCTTGGGATGACTCATAGAATGCGTCAACTACAATTCATCTTTACGGTTATCCATCGCGCGATACTGAGCCAGCTAAAATGATATTTTTAATACAGCGAGATGGAACTTGGCCTGATGTGTTTTCCGATCTAGCCGAAACCAACGGCATGTGCTATACATTATAACGCAGGCCGATGGCCTGACCATCAGTATAACGCAGTCCGACCGATGGCCTGGCCATCAGTATAACGCAGGCCGACCGATGGCCTGACCATCAGTATAACGCAGTCCGATGGCCTGGCCATCAGTATAACGCAGTCCGACCGATGGCCTGGCCATCAGTATAACGCAGGCCGACCGATGGCCTGACCATCAGTATAACGCAGTCCGATGGCCTGGCCATCAGTATAACGCAGGCCGACCGATGGCCTGGCCATCAGTATAACGCAGTCCGATGGCCTGGCCATCAGTATAACGCAGGCCGACCGATGGCCTGACCATCAGTATAACGCAGGCCGACCGATGGCCTGACCATCAGTTAACGCAGGCCGACCGATGGCCTGACCATCAGTTAACGCAGGCCGACCGATGGCCTGACCATCAGTATAACGCAGGCCGACCGATGGCCTGACCATCAGTATAACGCAGGCCGCCCGATGGCCTGACCATCAGTATAACGCAGGCCGACCGATGGCCTGACCATCAGTTAACGCAGGCCGACCGATGGCCTGACCATCAGTATAACGCAGGCCGACCGATGGCCTGGCCATCAGTATAACGCATTTCCGGTGAGCCGCCGCAAAAACGTCGAACGCTTGCTGCGACATTCGCACAATGCAGAGAGCCGATGTATCGCCCCCCGCCCGTCAATCAATCCCCTGCTACACTCGAGGCAGCGGGACTGGCGAGGGCGGCTTTACGCGCACTTCAACTCTCCCGGGTAATGAGGTACGACTGCCGCTTACCCGGGTAATGAGGTACGATGACTGCCGCTTACCCGGGTAATGAGGTACGACGACTGCCGCTTACCCGGGTAATGAGGTACGATGACTGCTGCTTACCCGGGTAATGAGGTACGACTGCCACTTACCCGGGTAATGAGGTACGACTGCCGCTTACCCGGGTAATGAGGTACGACTGCTGCTTACCCGGGTAATAAACTACGACTGCCGCTTACCCGGGTAATGAGGTACGACTGCCGCTTACCCGCAGCTTCGATTCCTTCTTCGATTGGATGATTTATATTGCATGGCCGGGACAACGGCTCGGCCAATGGCCTTGACCCACTATTGCCGTGGCCAGCGATAAGAAAGGTGTTATGTCCGAACATCAATTCGGCGGGCCACGGAATCCCACGGAGTCCCGGCGATTAGGGGTTGTGCCATTTATTGACGACTGAAGAGGTACTGGCGAGTTGGCTACTGAAGAGGTACTGGCGAGTTGGCGACTGAAGAGGTACTGGCGAGTTTCCGTGGATGACCTGCGGTCGGTTCGCGGCGCTGGCGGTCCGTCAGCGACGGTGGGACAGCCAGGGTGATACCTGGCTGGCGGTCCGTCAGCGACGGTAGGACAGCCAGGGTGATACCTGGCGTGTGGTTAGTCATCGACCAGGCTGGACGCAAATACATGCTATCGGCGACATGTCCGGCGTAAATCACCGATTACGCCGAAATTTCGGCGCAGCGGCCAGCGTAAATCATTGCACAGAAATATCGACAAATTTCGACTTTGAGTCAAAATTTCGCAAAATTTCGCAATTTCGGGACGCAAAAGACGCCGCACGGAAGGTAAACGCCATCCTGCACGAGGAGCTGATCCGTTCAGCTTACATCCGAGAGCCTGTACAAACGGCTGGGCAAAACATTATGTCGCGTGCTGGATGTGGCCTTGACCAAGGGTGGACCGGAAGCTGTGATCGAGTCCCTGTACACTCACTGATGAGTGTACAGCGTCATGGCCTCCCAAAAAATGGAGGATGGGCAGTCAAACGAAACGCTGATACACTGCACCAAAGTGGACTGGTGTGTGCCATCAGTAGTGGATGTGCCTGAACTCGCGGAGGCTGCAGCTGCCTGGCGGCTGATGGTATCACCCCCCCCCCCCCCCTATCATGTTGTACAGCGACAGCCGCACCAGCCGCCCAACCCTCGTCTCGCGCGTTAGCACGCGCATCTCGAAGGAGAAGGGTTGTGTTCGATTTTTTTCTCGCTAGGACGGGTACACGTTCAAAGCCGAAATGCTGGACCTGCTCAGCAAGCCAATGCACGTTGTAACTGAGATCAACGCACCGGCACGTGGTGCTCTTTTGCTTGGATGGCTCGTGATCCCAGGACCCAGTGCATGAACTCTGAGCACGAAGTGTGTCGTGATTTGTAACTGTACTGTATTTTGTAATTTTACTTGGCAATGCCGCATTGGAATGATTGTCTCTGACTGCCCTTGATAGTATGGCCTTCTCAGGTGTGTAACTGGCCATGGGAATATGATGGACGCCACGCAGTTATGTTGAGGTCTGTTCTCGGCATAGATGGCTAAAAAATATCAGCACTCAGGTCGTTAGTGTACGACAGTTTGCCAGTGTGCCAAACAGTTCCGTTTTAAAGGAAATAGTTCACCTTGGACATTTTTTACCAAACACGATTTTATTATATTTTTAATACAATTTCTTTTTATATTGTCAAAAATGGCCTTATATCGCGCCGATTCAGGACAGAAGGTCGTAAATTTGTATTGTTTATCAAAACTATATGCATACTCTCTTTGTCAGAGTTCTGACGTCACGCGAATGTAAAAGATGGTTCAGCCAATCAGATTCGAAAGTAGTCGCGTAAGGATAGACTCGCATTGGAGATGTGTCAACCGGCGGCCGGCGGTTCGCTTGCTAGCACTAGCTGCAAGCTGATTGGCTGATGGTATAGCCTCTCCCGGGCTAGAACCAGTACAACATTCTATCGCCAGCACCGCATTCCTTCGCCAAAAAAAATCAATATATTCGGCTGGAGTCTTTTCATTCAAGAAAACTTGCAGATAGGGGTTTCCCAACACGGGCTACAAAACTGCTACCTCAGTTTAAGACTAATGTTGAAGGTGAACTATTTCCTTTAAAATCACGCAACGCGCTGTGAACGTAACCAGTGAGGGCAGACAGCGCCTTGAATACACATAATAATTGGAAACTGTCCGGCATGTCGCTGCAGCACTTCGAATGTGGCCGCGTCACGACTGCAATATCCTCGTCCAGCGACTCTGCTTCGTCTCGCACCCTTGCTGGGTCGGTGGGGTACTCAGGTCTGACCCGACCTGCCCGGGAGGCCGGAGGAGAGTGGTACTCTTAACAGCAGGTCGGCCGCAAAAGGTTCAAGTGACCGGGGCAAGGCCCGGTCACTAATGGTCGGCCCTGAACCTGTTTAGAAACCTCCAGGAAAGGATATATTAGATATAACACATTCAATTAACTTCAAATTTCGGCTCAAAGTTGGTGAAATTTCGGCGCAAATTTTGGTGCGCCGAATTTCGGCGTAAGATGGGTGGCTGAGGTGTTGAGCGTAGTGCGTGGATATTTTCCTGTCTGGGACTGATTGAGTCACAGCACTAGTCGCGGCGCTGGCGATGCCGTCAGCGCTGGTGGTTCAGTTCGTTCACGGTTCAGCTTCAGAGTGCAGTGTGCTGTGTGTGTGCGTGTCGGGAGTAAGAGCAGGTCGTCCGTCACAACAGGTCGCCCGTCACGCAGGCCCCAGCTGTGCCGGCACGAAGTTCCCGGCAACCCCCGCCCCCTGACGCCCACCGGCGGCCGAGTGACCTTCACACGACACACGTGCTGGGCCACTGAGTATGGCGCCAACAATACTGCACAGGTTGGAAGGAGCAGGAGCGGAGCAGGATGGGAGCTGTACAGACGGACAAGGTGTCATTCACCACAACAAGGCCTCATGAGATGATGAAACAAAATAAACGGCATATGAACCACAACGAACATAATTACACGATTGTATCAGACGGTATAATTGTCCCTACTGTTGGTGTCAGCCGAGGGATCAGTGCGTAAAGTGACGTGGAGCACTGCAGCCTTCCCAATCACACTCACCCATGAGCGCATCATCGCGTCTGACGGGGTGTCACCAGCGTCTCCGTCACCCGGCCGCCCCTCCCTCTACACCGTCAGCAGGTCTACTGTCGGCGGCTGCCGGCTCTGCCTGGTCCTCACCTGTTCAGCCGGAGCCGCGGCCCAGTCCAGCCTCTGACAGTGGCTCGCGTACAGCCTCTGGCGCCGCCGCACGGCCGACCGTCTTCTCCGCCGCTGCTGCCGCCGCCGGCTGCGGGCCTGAGCGATCATGATGCTGCCAATCCTGCTGAAACGGGCTGGCTGTTGAGTTTGTATCTTTGGCGAAGTCGAATGCTGTATGACTGAGGACTGCAGTCGAATTATGTGCAGCAGAAGATATGTCGGATCGTCCGCTCTCGCTGAGGGCTACCTCACTACTGACTAACGGTTGACGCTCGGAAGGATGACCTATGTAGCGGGAGATACGGCGGAAGGGGACGGCCCCTGACCGGATATGACGTCACTCTTGGCCACACACCGGAAGAAACCGGAAATGACCGGAAGCCGGCGGTCTTGGAGCAGATTTACGCAGCTTTCCGCAAATTGTCCGACGCTTGGACAAAGCATGTGGTGGGGTATTCGTAGAAAGCCGCGTAAGATCAGTCGTATATGGTAGGCCGTACGGGACTGGTCCCTTTTACGCCGATGTTGTCGCGATAGGTCGCCCATTAGATCTCCGGTGGGTTGGGACTTGGGTGTTAGTATTTCCCCCGCAAGCATGAATAGGTAGCCGCTGTATCAACAGTTTCCATAGTACTCTGATCTGAATAAAGGTACCTTCATAACAGACCTAATATACCTACTTTCGGAATCAGCTGTCTATTAAGTATCAGAGCAAAGAAGTAAATAAGACATAGACTTGGCTCTGGGATATCAACGCTTCAGCATTTTACCCGAATTTTATCACAACCTCGAGTATAATTAAATTCGTTAGAATCATTCGACTGACTGTTGGACATGTATTGGTTTACTGCAAAATGCAGAAGGAATTGCAATGAGGTAGCTGCAGGAAAGCGGACATCAGCGACAGACACAGTGGCGGATCCAGGGGGGGGGGGGTCACGGGGGTCATGACCCCCCCCCCCCCCTCGGGCCTTGGGAGCACCACCGCGTCGTGGGGTACCACTGCGCCGGGGCACCTGGGGCACCACCAAAATAAAGCAAAAAAATCCGCGCCTTTACGCGGCGCAAATCATTCAGTGTTCTTTGAACCAAGGGCACCACCGTGTACCAGGGGCACCACCGCGCCGGTAGGCGGCACTGTGTGGCGAGGGGAGACACCGGGGCACTGTGCCTCCTTGAATCCAGGAGGGAAAACAATGGTCTGGTGCCGCCATGAAATCACAAGCATTGGTCGCTGAAGAAGAAAAAATCGCGAAATGATGCTAAATTAAAATTGTTAAATTATGCAAAAAAAAATGTCCCTTCATGCCACCCGTCCCTTGGGCTATGAAGGGGCACCAATGTGCCCTTATACCAGAGGCAACAACGTATCGGACTCGAGGGGCCCTGAGGGCCCCCTTGGGCTGATACATATAGATTATAGAACCTTTCGATTGTTTAGGTCCTAGACCTAGGGCCAGACAAAAACAAAATACAGCAAAAAATTCCGCGCCGCTACGCGGCGCAAATCAATCAGTGTTCTTTTCCAGTACACATTGGTCTAATATAGACTGTACACACTGGCGGCCGCAGAGGGGGGGGGGAGGATATGGGGCCATGGCCCCACCTTTGGCCTTAAATGGGGGGGGGGGGGCAACATGTCTTTTGACACCACCTTTTGCTCCAGACATATTTCCTCGTTTGGACCCTGCATGCTAGTTCTAATAGCACAAATTAGTTCTCCAACCCGCTCAAAACCAGACTGGTTATTGATTCACCTTTTTTTGGAAGGATCCGCCCTTGACTGTATACAAATAATATATTTTAGCACCATCCGTGGCACTTTAAATGATAACAAGGGTACGACTGATATTACAAATACCTATATAGCCAACGTTGTCAATTAAAAAAAAAATCCTGAAATAGGGGCACCCTCAAAATATAGAGGACCAAATCCGTTGAGTTTTCATATTTGGGCATAGGTAGGGGCACCACTGCAATTGATGCCCCCCCCCCCCCCCCCTTGCATATTTTCTGGCTCCGCCCCTGGGTCACAGACAGCAGTGTGCAGGTGAGGGGCACCAGTTATCCAGAGAGACACCAGTACCAGAGAGACACCAGACAGAAAGCAAGGCGGGAAGCTTCGTCACCAACAGACAAAACAGCGCCTGCAGAGACGGGACATTGAGCCGCTTATCAGCCGCTTAGCTTGTTCGGTTATAACTTTTGAACTTTGGTTTCGCCAGTTTGGACCATGTGATGGACGTGGGCGGAACTGTAAGACCAAATGGCTGGCTGGTGCTGATGCCGTTCAATGTAGTGTTCATGAAGTGTTCAGTGTTGACCGTTCAGTTCAGTTCAGGGAGCCTACACTGTCACTCGTGGTGTCCATCTTCCCACGACCGTCCGAAGCAGCGTGTGCAGCCGTACGGGATCTTTGACTGAATAGACCCATCGCAAACTTCAGCGAGCAGTTTTACCGCGAAATAGTATAACTAAGGACCGACATCATGCTATTGAGTGACAGAGCATCAATGATTGAAGCTCACGAGGATGAAAAGTAACCGGGTCTAATACCGTGTTATAACACCACCGACATGAGCACCGTGTGTGCCGGACGCCGGTAGACACATTGCTTTAGCGGGTGACTTCATCCTGCGATAGTACGTGCTAACGATTATTTTCACAATCCCAGCTTACGCGGTTATCACGCAAACTCGCGTGACATGTCAGAGCTGGACACGTGAGAGCTGGACATATCAGAGCTGGACATGTCAGAGCTGGACATGTCAGAGCTGGACATGTCAGAGCTGGACATGTCAGAGCTGGACATGTGAGAGCTGGATACGTCAGAGCTGGACACGTCAGAGCTGGACATGTCAGAGCTGGACATGTGAGAGCTGGACATGTGAGAGCTGGACATGTGAGAGATGGGCATGTGGGAGCTGGACATGTCAGAGCTGGACATGTGAGAGCTGGACATGTGAGAGCTGGACATGTGAGAGCTGGACATGTGAGAGCTGGACATGTGAGAGCTGGACATGTGAGAGCTGGACATGTGAGAGCTGGACATGTGAGAGCTGGACATGTGAGAGCTGGACATGTGAGAGCTGGACATGTGAGAGCTGGACATGTGAGAGCTGGACATGTGAGAGCTGGACATGTGAGAGCTGGACATGTGAGAGCTGGATACGCCAGAGCTGGACATGTGAGAGCTGGACATGTGAGAGCTGGATACGTCAGAGCTGGACATGTGAGAGCTGGACACGTCAGAGCTGGACATGTGAGAGCTGGACATGTGAGAGCTGGATACGTCAGAGCTGGACATGTGAGAGCTGGACATGTGAGAGCTGGACATGTCAGAGCTGGACATGTGAGAGCAGAACCTCGGTGTACCATCAGCTGGTGAGGGCATTGACAACACACGCGTATGCTGCAGATCGCTGTGGACCAGGTGCTCCGCCACAGGGGGGGGGGGGGGGGCACGTGTCCCCCCATTCATGAGCCAGGGGGCATTATCCCCCGGAATTTATCTGACAAACAACTAGAAAAAATCCCCCTCCGCTCAACAACTTTCCGCGCTCCACCCCCTCCCCCCCCCCCCCCCCCCCCCCCCGCTCAACAACTTTTCGCGCTCCGCCCCCTCCCCCAGTCAACAATTTTCTGCGCCCCCCCCCCTCCCCCTCCGCTCAACCTTTCACGCTCCACCCCTCCCCCGGTCAACAACTTTTCGCTGACGGCGACCATTCGGCTTCCCTCGATCCCGTCCCCCTCCCAATTTCAAAGGCGTGGCGGAGTTGAAAGTCCCTGAGCCTCTGTATGCAGTATGCACCTCTGAACAGCTGTGCCTCTGTATGCAGTATGCACCTCTGATCCTCTGTATGCAGTATGCACCTCTGATCCTCAGTATGCACCTCTGAGCCTCCGCATTAAGTCGGCCTCACTGAGCTCAAAGTCCTCTGAAGTTATGAAGTCTTGAAGTTATGCCTTTTGAAGCTGAGTTTGATTCTGTTTGACTTAATAACTACTACACTCCCTGTGTGTACTAAAACGCAGAAAGAAGCATGGCCTGCATTTTGTATGAGGAAGACGTCTGCTGAACTCTAACCTCAGCGCTTCAAAGGTCATGGGGGGGGGGGTCTGACCTCAGCGACCCCAGTGGTGGTTATGCGCCTGCTACTGATACATTTATCCAGTGGCGGTGAGGCGGTGTAACGAGTGAAAAGTTAGCGGTCGATTCGATACATTCGACACATTCAATGCATTCGCAGAAATTGTAAGGCTAGCAGCCGATTCGACACATTCGACACATTCACATGGAAAGTTAGCAGCCGATTCGAGACAATCGACCAGGGCTGCGGAGTCGACATAATTTTAGCAACTCCGACTCCGACTCCGGCCTGGAAAAATCGACTCCGACTCCGACTCCGACTTATATCCATTCTCCAACCGCATGCTAAGCAATATCTGCAATGCCATCTATTTTTTTCCGTTTGTTTGTATTCTTAACAGTATAGAGAACAATGCTACGCCGCCCGAGCACGGGCGCGGCGTGCCGGCCGCGCGTCCGGCCCAGTCGCGCTCGTCTGCAGGCGGCGGAATAAAATGAAGATAAGAACGTGAGACCGGCACCACTGTGTATGTCTCGTCGAGACGCGTCCGACATTGCGCAGCACGACATACCTGGTTCACCACATGACCTTAAATTGCCTTGACCCGAGGTCAAATTTTGAATTTGACTTAGGTAACCTGGTCACCATGGTATGATTCGAATTTCCTTGACGAAACAAGCACAATGATATTAAAATGGGCGCCGTGTGACCGTAAGAGTCGGTGCGTACAAAGCCCCAATCATCATCAGATGATGTACAAATTATTGCCCTAACTTCATCAGGCGCAAATCTACCACTAGTTGAGTAAACTTTCCACTCGATTCATTTTCCACTAATTTTCTTTCGAAAGGGATGTAAAGTTAACGTCCCTAGGCCGACGACTATTCTACCGACCAAAGCAATCGCCAATTGCCAAAAAGGTAAGATTTTAGCGACACCGACTCCGACTCCGACTCCGACCAAAACTAACGACTCCGACCGACTCTGACTCCGACTTCGACTCTGAATCTGCAGCTCTGCAATCGACACATTCGACACTGTCGCATGTATAGTTAGCAGAGGATTCGATACATTCGATACACTCGATACATTTGCATGCATAGTGACAAGCTGATTCGAGACATTCGAGCCATTCGTCAAAATGGTATTCTTCGCAGCCGACCAGATATATTCGATACATTCAATACATTCGCCAAAACGACACTTCTCACAGCCGACTCGAGACATTCGACACATTCGACACATTCACATGTATAGTTAGCAGCCGATTCGTGACATTCGATCATTCGTCAAAATGGTATTGTTCGCAGCCGACCAGATATATTCGATACATTTAATACATTCGTCAAAACGACACTTTTCCCAGCCGACTCGAGAGATTCGACACATTCGGTACATTCGCAAAACTTGTTAAATTTGTGGCCGATTTCGGACATTCGATACATTAGCAAACTTGTACTGAACACCAAAACATAGCAAACATACCCCTCATTGGAAAGCCCGTGACATGGCTAGGTAAACAATTAGTCCAGTTTTGCTTTATCTTCCTTTGTTTGCTTTATACCTTCGCCAACATCCTACGGTTCGCAGCCGACTTGAGACATTCGGCACATTCGATACATTCGTCAAAATGGTATTGTTCGCAGTAGGGATGCAAATTTCAGGACCACGGATCCGGCGCTGGGCCCAAATTCATGCCCAGCGGGTCTGAAGTTGTGTCTGAACTCAGGCTTGCCGGCCTCATGCCGGGCTCACCAGCGGCGGATCCAGGATTTTCTAAGGCAGTGGGCTTCAGGCCCGAGGGCGGCATATTTCCTCGGTGACAGGGGCGGCATGGTCCAGAGGGACGCCAATCCAATATGTCAATTAAGCGGGTCAAATATGCCTCTTCCTTAACTCGCCCCCCCCCCCCGGGGGAGGGGGGGGGGAGGGCAGAATCTGCCCCCTCCCGTATTTTATCAATATCTTGAAAACTATTATAGATATTAACGTGAAACGTTCCGTACCTTATGTTGCATCCATTTTACGTCTTCTCTCAACATGTCAGTTGGGCAAACTACAGAGAGGCGATCAAAAATAGATCAATCAATTTTTAGATTTTGCTATGCCCATATTTGGGCATACATGCATTATCAAACTGTGAGGCCTATGTCATTAAGCCAATTCGGAGCAAAATACGCATACTCGGGAGGTTAAAGGAAATAGTTCACTTTCGGAACATTTTTCAGAACACCATTTTAGTATATTTTGTAATACAGTTTCTTTTTTTCTTTTCAAAAATGGTCCTACATCGCGCCAATTCAGGACAGAAGGTCGTAAATTATTAATTTTATGGTGTGAGTTATTGGTCTGCGCATGCTCCCTGGCAGTGCTGGCACTTTCAGACGGTATGGTACATCATATATGCGCCGCATTCCTTCGTCAAACAGTCAAATATCTTCGGCTGGAGAGTCTTTTCAGCCAAGAAAAGTTGCAGATAAGTATTTCTCAACACGGGCTACAAAACTGCTATTTCAGTTCAAAACCCCATGTTGAAGGTGAACTATTTCCTTTAACAGGTGTTGGAGAACATGTTGTATAATATCGGAATAGATATCGGAATAATAAATGTGACCAGCTTCGGCAATTGGCCTTATTCCACTGTAAATGACGATCTAAATATTGATTCCGCGACGCAACAGCCACAGCGTGAACTACATTGTTAGATTGGTCGTCAGCCAGCTAATCCAATTTTAGATCGTGAAGATTGAAGATCGTGAATATCGCTGAGGCTGCTGCGAGTGCCCAACTTGAGATCGCCGACCCTTACTTTGGCCATATCTGCCAAAGTAGCGATCTGATCATACAAGTACAAGAAAATATGATGGCGCGATTCGTGCAGTTTCAACAACAACAAAAAAAATCCAGGGATGATGGGCATTTTTTGAGGGGTGATATGGTGTTTGAAGGTGTGAATGTCAGCAAACAGTCCATTTGTATCTGGGATCTCCTTATAAGGGCATGCTCTGCCCATTTTGATGACGTCACGACCTAATTTTTGATCGATTAATTTTTAGATCGCCTCCCCGTAGTTTGCCCAACTGATGTCATTCAAATTAGTGAAATAGTTTGTGAGATAATGACGTTTTAATGACGTCAGGTCATGCCATTTTTGGTGGAAAAACGATAAATGTTTGAAAAACCGTAGAAAATCGAGTTGTAACGCAAATTGCAAACAAAAAGTCAAATGAAAGAAAGTGGCATTTTCTTCAAAATGGCTATCTCGGATTTGCATTTTTGTTAGTTTTTGACCCCAAAATCTTTAAAAAATATTTGTTTAGGAAAAATCCCACAAAACCTAAATTTTCAAAGATATAAAAGCGGAATATGTAGATAACCAAGTATGAACGATGCCCACACCAAATTTCAAAGTAAAATCTTTATTTTTGACTGACTTATGGCTCCCAAGTATGATTAACTCATGACGTAATTTGTTGAAATTGCATTTTATGGCTTTGAATTATCACATGCAGGCAAATAAATGCCACCACCACTGTATTTATTTTTATATTAATAAATGTCGAATTTTGACCTTATGCAACCTGACCTTGACCTGAACTTCGCCTAAGGGCCATTATATGGGGTAAGGGTGTAAAATATGCTACTACTATCAAATTATACGTGTAAAATAACCCATAAAACATGTGTCGCATGACTTTCGTAGACCTTTTGCCAATAGTTATATTTTCTGACCTGCCCTTGACGGCTTGACCTTTGCTTACAATCTCAATTTTTCTTATGCGGAAGTATTATGCATCTGAAAGCACTTTGTGCCATAATAGTCGCAATATAAGGCTTTAAATGGAAAGTATAGCAAATCAACCCAAATACCTCGATTTTGACATTTCACCTGATCGTGACCTGACATGTGACCTTATTTTGAACATTTCACGTATGTTGTACGTGCGTCTCATTGAGAGCTTTCGATTCCTCCCTTGCGCGTCTCGCTGCGGTTATTGGTTCAGAAGATAACGAGGTGGTAGTATATGCCCCCCCACACACCAGTTCTGAATACCCCAGCGGGGCGCGGGACCCTTTTGAAAGCCTGGTAGCATGATCAAAGGTCCGACTGCGGATCTACGTATACGTAGGTTCACATGATTCACAAGATTTAAATGATTTTTGTATTCTCCTGGCTAACTACATCTAGCCCGGAGAAGCAAAAAGTAATATATTGTCGCAACATCTGGAAACTAAATTGCATACGTGGATAAACAAGGAGCAAAATATTGTGTTACGACTAGAGGTGGCAAAAGTTGATATTTTTGGGACCCAGACCCGACCCGGTCCCAAAAGCTGAACAATGGACCCAGTTATACCCGGTGCAAGACAAGTTTGGACTCAGCAGACCCAACTAGCAAACTATTGTCTCGCAACTAATATTTACAAATCTGCACTCTACAATTAGTGCAAGTAAACTAACTCTTGTAGTTGCAAATACATACAGTTCAGATTGGCCAACAGCACAATGAAACATGCGTATCAGTGTGCCTACTTGCGTGAAACCAGCATGAAACATAAGTTGGACCCAGTCTGTACCAGGTATCATTTGGCGGGACCCAGTCTGGGACCAACTGGGTCCAGACTGGGTTAGAGACCGGGTCCTCGGGTCCATTTTGTGCCACCTCTAGTTACGACAGTTGAGTCGTACTTAATGGGTCGCCCCAATCCAAGGGGATTATAAAACGTTTTCAGCGTCGGTCACCGATTTTACAATTTGACATTTGGTCTCAAGATCAAATCGAACCTCCTGTTTCCCAGAATCAGGTCCATTTGGACCTTACAGGTCTCCTTCAAGGTCAAATTAAATGTAAACGGACGGGGACGCTGTAGCGCCCACAGTTTGCGTCTGATTGCAACACAAATGGTCTCAAACGATGCCCCGTGCCCATTTCCAGGATGACAAGTATTCTTAGAGTAAATTTGTTCCCCGTGACCTTCAAGGTCAAAGGACGGGGAACGCTGTAGCGCCCAACTTTGGGCGCTAACTTGAAGGTCACGGGGCACAACTCTAAAATAATGTTTGTCATTCTGGAAATGGAAAAGACGGAAAAATCCCGTCCTTTGACCCTGAATTTGACATTAAAGACCACAGGGCTTGACCTTGAAGGTCACGGGGCACAACTCTGAACATTCTTGTCATCATACACCAATTTTACGTCTTCTGTGCATAAATGAAGCAATTTTGTCGAGAGGAAAAATCGAGATATAACGAATTTAGTGACGTCACTTCATACGAGTTTGGCGATTAAAAAAAATCACCTAAACTTTAACAGATCGTACTGTTTATTGTTTATTTGTTTATTTAATTTCTAGCAACCGCAGGCCTGAGCCCAATTACGGTTGCAGTCGAGACGGTACGGTTGCAGTCGAGACGTACAAAGTAATTTAAAGTAATCGTAATTTTGAGCAAAATGCAATAATAAAACGTCAGAAGATAGCAAATGACAAGGGCTACGAAATAGATATCTCGGATTTGTGAAAAGTTTGCTTTTGACTCCTAAAACAAATCATTAAAAAAAATCAAAAGTTTATTTCTTCGGAAAAATGCCCTAAAAATGCAAACATTGCAAATATGCTAAACATTCACCGGATTTCGCATCTTTATACATAAAGAGGTGATTTAAAACAAACTCTTCTTATAAAAAGCTGCGTAGATTTTCTTTTGAAATAGGAAACGTGTCAATTTGTTGCCCATTTCAGGAGGTTTGGGAGGTTTGGCCGCTTTGCCCCCTCTTGGATGCTAACGGTCAAAAACATTGGGGGGGGGGCGAGGGTAGGCCATTGGGGGGCCGAAGGCACCATTGGGGGAGGGGGGGCAACTCAACATTGGGGGGCCGAGGGCCACCCCAGAAGTATATTAATCGACACTTATGGAAGTAACTCGAGGTGCTTTTTATGGCTGTTTTTATGCTTTTTATTTCTCCCAGCGTTACCTTCATTGTTGATTTTCTACTTCAAAATGCAAAAAATCCAACGAAATTTATTTGTGATATACGAAGTCGACCAAACCGTAGCTTTGTAATCCGGGAAGTTATTAGCCCTGAAATAGGTGCAATGAAGTCTGCTCGGTGTTATAAAACTTATTTGAGCTGACGGGTTCCGATTGTCCCGTATGTTTAATGCTTTATAACATCACATATTCTGACAGCTCACTGGCTCTGTGCGGAAGACGCAACTTTGACCGCAAGTTTCAGTGTCATAAGGGTTTCAAATCGATAAAACATAGTGATTTTCGAAAAATTCAGACAATTTACAATTGGTATCGGTAAAATAAAATTAGAATTCCGAAACTCATGCTTCCGGACTTTATGCGAACTAAATGGCAAAATTAATCATTGAGCATTCGTCCAAATGGTATTGTTCGCAGCCGACTAGAAATATTTTACACATTCCATACATTCGCCGAGACGACACTTTTCCCAGCCGACTCGGAGATTCGACACATTCGATATATTCGCAAAATTTGTTAAGTTTGTGACCGATTCGAGACATTCGTTAACCCGCGAGTTACTGGGGTATATTTCATAACGCGACTTACTGGGGGGAGGCTATTCTTTGCCCCTCCCCCCTCGGATCTCCGGAACTACTGCACCGAATGTAAAAATTAAAACGGCATGCCATAGCCCTGGTAAATTTATCGAGGAAAACATAATATTGCTGACCTCGAGGTCACGGATGACGTCACAGATCAGGTCAAGTACAAAATGTTTGACCGTGTCAAAAGGACCGTGTCATAAACAGCTTAGACCGTGTCATAAACAGCTTAGAAAGGTACTTAGAAGTATCAGACACACGAATCATACCGATTTATCGACAGCTTATGCGTTTAATATCGCAATTTTGCGCGACAATTCCATCCATCGAGGATGGAATTGTCGCGCAAAATTGCGATATTAAACGCATAAGCTGTCGATAAATCGGTATGATTCGTGTGTCTGATACTTCTAAGTACCTTTCTAAGCTGTTTATGACCTTGGGTCAGGTTAAGGTCATCCGAGGTCACGAAGTCAAACTGCAGATTACGGTCATTAGGCGTTGTAACACATGTGTATGGGTTTGTTTTTCGTCTAGCACGCGAAAAAATGACCTTAGAACATTGTTTGTTACATATAAATAGAAGTAAAAGGCAAAAACGGAAATTCATTTTTGTATGCAAGTAATGAGAGGTGGTCGATTTTTGTCATTTAAAGGTCATATGTCAGTCATTTTTGAAGATATGGACTTCAAATTTGGTACACATATTCACCGCACACGTCTCGGTCACAATATTTCGGTTTTTAGATAATTCTGATTTTTTCTTGAAAATTTTGTTTTAAAAAAATGTATTTGGATTTCTCAAAATTTTGAATAAAAAAATACTCAAACATCCGAGATAGCAGTTTGATATCCCGGTTTATTTTCAGTAATTTGATTTAAGACAATTGAGTTTATCTCAAACATCGTACCTTTGACAGTGTTTTCCGCAAACCATTATTTTGCAACAAAAACCAAAGAACATGACGTCACTCTGACGTCATTCCCGGTTGACCTATCATAACCTCATATTTTTCCTTTGTCGAACATGTGTAGAATTGATGTGAGAGAAGGTACTGCAAGTTTGGTGAAGATACCTGTGTTCGTTCAGGAGTTATTTTAAAATAACGGGAGGGAGGGAATAGCCCCCCCCCCCCAGTAAGTCGCGGATTAAAATAGCAAACTTGTACTGAACACCAAAATATTGCAAACATCCCTCATTTTGAAAGCCCGTGGCTCGGCAAGGTAAAAAATAGTCCAGTTTTACACTATCTTCCTTTGTTTGCTTGAAACCATCGCCAACATCCTACTACGGTTCGCAGCCGACTTGAGACATTTGACATATTCGATACATTCGCAAACTGTTGCTGATCTCCACAACATAGCAAGCATTTGAAAGCCCATGACATGGCGAGGTCGAGAATTAGTTCAGTTTTACACTATCTCCTTTTGTTTAGTTGATACCTTCGCCAATATCCTACGGTTTGCATCCGACTTGAGATATTCGACATATTCGATACATTCGTCAAAGCGTTGTTCGCAGCCGACTAGAGATACTCGATACATTCCATACATTCGCCGGAACGACTCTTTTCCCAGCCGACTCGAGGAATTCGACACATTCGATCGATTCGCAATTTTTTAAAAGTGTGTGGCCGATGTGAGGCATTCGATAAATTAGCATCCGTGAACTGAATCCTCGAGTCGGCTGGGTAAAGTGTCTGCGGTAATGTATCGAATATCTCTAGTCGGCTGCGAACAATACCATTTTGACGATTATATCGAATGTGCCGAATGTCTCAAGTCCGCTGCGAACCGTAGGATGTTGGCGAAGCTATCAAACAAACGAAGGAATATAGTGCAAAACTGGACTAATTTTTTTACCTCGCCGTGCCACGGGCTTTCAAATAAGTGTGATGTTTGCTATGTTTTGATGTTCAGACTTCAGTATAAGTTTGCTAATTTATCATGTCTCGAACGGCCACAAACTGTTATCATGTCTCGAATGGCCACAAGCTGCTATCATGTCTCGAACGGCCACAAACTGTTATCATGTCTCGAACGGCCACAAGCTGTTATCATGTCTCGAATGGCCACACGCTGTTATGTCTCGAACGGCCACAAACTGTTATCATGTCTCGAACGGCCACAAACTGTTATCATGTCTCGAATGGCCACAAACTGTTATCATGTCTGGAACGGCCACAAACTGTTATCATGTCTGGAACGGCCACAAACAAATGTTGCGAATGTATCGAATGTGTCGAATCTCTCGAGTCGGCTGGTAAAGTGTCGTTTTGGCGAATGTATTGAATGGGTATCAAATATCTCTAGTCAGCTGCGAACCATTTTTTCCCCATTTTGACGAATGTATCGAATGTGTCGAATGTCTCAAGTCGGCTGCGAACCGTAGGATGTTGGTGAAGGTACAAAGCAAATAAAAGAAGATAGTGCAAAACTGGACTATTTTTTTTTACCTCGCCATGCCACGGCCTTTCAAATGAGCCATTAGGGGTATGTTTGCTATGTTTTGGTGTTCAGTGCAAGTTTGCTAATTTATCGAATGTCTCAAATCGACCACAAACTTAAATGGACATATTCACCTTTTCCCACACAAATAGAGTTATTACTTGAAATCGATAGACGAGACCAAAATATATTGTAAATTTATCACATTTTGCATATAACAATTCCTAACGAGAGATATTTCAAGTCAAAGTTGATAAGCAATCCACGCTTATAACGATCAGTACTACACCTCATCAACTCATCCATATCAACCCTTACCTTTCCCGATGCATGGGAAGTTGCCGTCGTTACCCCCATCCACAAATCTGGCGACCCTCTAAATCCGGGCAACTTTCGTCCGATTTCAATCCTTCCGGCCATATCTAAAATACTCGAGAAAGTTGTGTGCTCACAGCTCAGTTCCTACCTTATCTATCACAAACCATATCCTCTCCTTCTCCCAATATGCATACCGCCCATCCCACTCCACTGAAGATGCCCTTCTCGATGTTGTTGAGTTTTTTTTTGGGTTAGGATATGGCCGCTTCGGTCTACTTGGACCATTGAGCAGCCATGGGATGAAGGAGAAGGGGTAAAGTGGGTCAAAATTGACGCCGACCGGGCAACCGCCCATGGACAGGCCCTTCCCCGCAGCGCGAAGCTGTGAGGAGAGCCCACGCCATGCAGACGGCCACCACTCCCGGGGGGCAGCTCGAAGCCACCACATGCCCGGTGGCCAGCGACCACCAGACCCGGGGTAACGTGGGCGTAACAAAGGATGGAGGACCGGCAGTCGGGAGAATCAAAAGGGATCTGTTGTTGAGTGGGCGGCTCGGAAGGTTGGAGACATCACGTGTCTGACGTCGATCGACCTGAGCAGGGCATTCGACAGTGTTGACCACCCGATGCTTCTGCACAAGCTCGAGTGGTATGGCGTTTCATCCTGCTGGTTCAGGAGCTACCTCACAGGCCGCTCTCAACTCGTCCGCGAAGGTACCGCAGCGGCTCTGCCCCTCAACCACGGGGTCCCTCAGGGGTCTATTGTGGGTCCTATCCTCTTCCTCCTTTTTGTTAATGACCTCTCCTGCTTCCTACCCCATGGCCACATCCTATCTTATGCGGATGACACCCAAATCCTTGACTCAGCACCCTCCAATCACGATGACCTCCTGGTGCTGAAGTCGCGAGCCGAGGAAAACATACAGAGTCTACAACACTGGTTTAGTCTAAATAGTCTCAAAATGGATGCCAACAAAACCAGCCTCATTCTTCTTGGCACTCGCAATTCACTTGACAAGGCAGCACACTTTGCACTAAGAGTAAATGACGTCGATATTCGACCTGAAAAGCAAATGAAAATGCTTGGTGTTCTCCTCGACCCGACCCTGAGCTGGGAGCTACACATATCCTACATCGTTCGTCGGACCAATTCCATGCTGATATCCCTTTACAAAATTCGCCACCACCTCTCCCCAGAAATCCTAAAAATCCTAGTTCAGACCCATATCTTCCCCCACCTCCAGTACTGCTCATCGGTCTGGGGTGGTGCCGCCAACTGTCACTTGGACAGGTTGCAAAACGTCCTCCATTTTGCAGCTCTACTGGTGTCTGGACTTCGCCGCTACGACCATGTTAGTACCGCTCTCCGGGCGCTTGGCTGACCTAGTATAAGGAGTGTAATTGCGCGTCGGGATGCACTGAACGTGTACCGCGGTCTGCATGTGGTCTCTGGCGCGCAAGCCAAAATTGAGGATCTTTTGGAGGCGCTGCATGTTTTTCACTGAGCCGTTGTCGAACACCGTCAAACAGTATCGGACGTGCGAGATAACAAGGGCGTCGACTATGATAGGAAGAAGTGACGAAGGGATCTGATGACGCACGTGGGTCAGGCCGATGAGGATACCGTTACATGTTTTGACGAGGGCAGATACGTGTGAGTCCCACGAGAGGTTCTTGTCGAACAGTACGCCAAGGTTTCTCACCGTGGGGCTCTCACGCACTATGTCCTCGCGGAACCGAATAGTGGTCGGGGCCATGCCGCGACAATTTTGACGGGAATCACAGACCATGCGCGATAAGAATGAAGTACATGGCACTAATCCTTGACATGTTCAGCCCGGAAGGCGCTGCAATAGCTGCGATCGCGAGACAGAGCCGGTTACATGTCGCGGCAGCCTATTCCAGGACGCAGCGGCTCTGTACGGGAAGAGCCGCCGCGCGGCCGCCGGCCGAAAACTGGGCAACTCGAGGACAGATGTGCCCGCGGCGGTGGCGCGCGTTCTGCGCCCCGAAACAGCGCTACGCGGGCGAAACATGTCACGCAGCGTTTTAGGGGCATCTGCCACATGCAGACCGCGGTACACGTTCAGTGCATCCCGACGCGCAATTACACTCCTTATGTATACTAGGTCAGCCAAGCGCCCGGAGAGCGGGACTAACATGGTCGTAGCGGCGAAGTCCAGACACCAGTCGAGCTGCAAAATGGAGGACGTTTTGCAACCTGTCCAAGTGACAGTTGGCGGCACCACCCCAGACCGATGAGCAGTACTGGAGGTGGGGGAAGATATGGGTCTGAACTAGGATTTTTAGGAGAAACATGCATGAGAGTCTTCTAAAGGTCCTGTGTCCAAATTACTTAGCGTAGCGAGGTAATTATTTCACCACAACCCATTTTCCGATCTGCTCTACAAATCTGCTATCTCAGTTCAAAACCCCATTAAAGGTGACCCTTTAAGAGCTGATTTAAAACAAACTTGTTGTACCTATTCCTTACATTGTCTTTTACAATCATAAAATGTGTTATTTTTGGCCCATTTCAGTCGTTTGGGTAAAACCGTGGCGCTGATATATGCCCGCTTGGACCCGTTCCTGTTCGCCCCCCCCCCCTCCCCAATCATTTTGATACATCGACACAACTGGTTCATAGTATTTCAACCTCTCTGTACGACTGAATCAGGGCACTATACACTACTATGGACTGCATAGTGTGAAGAAAATGATAGGTCAAACACTGTCTCACTTGATTCGCACAATGGTTCAAACTGATCACGTGGTTTACTTCGCTCGGCTAATTTGATGCTGGCTGGAAACCTGAACACATCCGCCATTTTGTACACTTGATGCTGGCTGGAAACCTGAACACATCCGCCATTTTGTACACTTGATGCATAGCAGCATAGTTTTCACCATTCCAGAGGCCACTGTCATGCAAATCGAAACTGTCTCTTTGAATTTCCCATTGCGTCGGTCCCAGGACGCAGCAGATGAGCCCGTGCGCGTCTCGACGATGACGCAGCAGAGGAGCCCGTGCGGGCCGCGCGTATCGACGATGACGCAGCAGAGGAGCCCGTGCGGGCCGCGCGTCACGACGATGACGCAACAGAGGAGCCCATATGAGGGCCGCGCGTCACGACGATGACGCAGCAGAGGAGCCCGTGCGGGCCGCGCATCACGACGATGACGCAGCAGAGGAGCCCGTGCGGGCCGCGTGTCACGATGATGACGCAGCAGAGGAGCCCGTGCGGGCCGTGCGTCTCGACGATGACGCAGTAGAGGAGCCCATGTGGGCCGCGCGTCTCGACGATGACGCAACAGAGGAGCCCGTGCGGGCCGCGCGTCATGACGATGACGCATCAGAGGAGCCCGTGCGGGCCGCACGCCTCGACGATGACGCAACAGAGGAGCCCGTGCGGGCCGCGCGCCTCGACGATGACGCAACAGAGGAGCCCGTGCGGGCCGCGCGTCATGACGATGACGCAGCAGAGGAGCCCGTGCGGGCCGCGCGCCTCGACGATGACGCAACAGAGGAGCCCGTGCGGGCCGCGCGCCTCGCCGATGACGCAGCAGAGGAGCCCGTCCGGGCCGCGCGTCATGACGATGACGCAGCAGAGGAGCCCGTGCGGGCCGCGCGTCATGACGATGACGCAGCAGAGGAGCCCGTGCGGGCCGCGCGTCATGACGATGACGCAGCAGAGGAGCCCGTGCGGGCCGCGCGTCATGACGATGACGCAGCAGAGGAGCCCGTGCGGGCCGCACGCCTCGACGATGACGCAGCAGAGGAGCCCGTCCGGGCCGCGCGTCATGACGATGACGCAGCAGAGGAGCCCGTGCGGGCCGCGCGTCATGACGATGACGCAGCAGAGGAGCCCGTGCGGGCCGCGCGGAGTTCTTTTATTATATCACACAAGGGCGGATCCAGGGGGAGGGGGCATGCCCCCCCCCCCCAGTTTGTTTAGGGGGGGGGGGGCAAACTATGTTTTGCCCCCCCCCCCCCCCCCAAGACGTGAAGTCTAATACATGCTATATTTGCGTTTTTAGAACGGTACTGGGCATCCCAAAATTGCAGCAGTCAAAATCCAGCTAGCCACAGTCAAAAACTGTATAAAAAAATCGCGCCGCTTCGCGGCATGACACAAGTTTCGCAATTGCATATACAAATTTGGCAAATTCATTGCATTAAGTGTCTTGCAGAGACTCTCCTTGGCGGTAATTGATGGCCCCAGGGCCAACTCGTTTCATAAATATTAACTTTAAAGCGGGCTACATACATGTTTAGCTAGTCTGCCGAGTTCCGAAAAAGGCGACGCGAACGCAAAGACGCGGACTTCGGCAACAGGAAGCTGTTCCAGCGGTGCCCCACTTGCTGGCCCGAAGAGCTAATAGTGGGAACCAGGCCAGGACTATCTCCCCAAGTCATCTCCCCCAGGCTCCTCCAGATCCACAGGGACCATTTATGCGCGGAAATGTCAGTCTGCCTCTTGCTACTTTGAAACCATTTGCACCGTTACCCGTTGTTTGTTACAGTCCGGTAGATAGGTATGTATACAAACTACAGTTAGTATTATCATATGTACTATTGAGCACAGACTGCCACCGGTCATCGTGATTTACTATCCGAGGCTAATGTATATGAAAAACTACCTTCATTTCAACATTTTGCATCATACCGAGATGTGCAACCAGGAAAAGGTGTTACCCGAGGCTTGGCTCCACTCACGGTCTGGTTCCAATATTAAAATTGCGTTTTCCACGACCTAAAATTAAAATGTTCACACCGCTTCGCGGCGTTACATCAGTGGCCATCGTCATAACGAAGCCATCGCCATCGTCTTCGTTTCGTCGTAACGCTGAATTGAATGAATAACATTTTTAGCTTCTTATCCTCTACAAGGCTAAGAAGCTAAAAATGTCTATGTTTCTGGGTTTTATCAGGCAAACCCGAAAAAATCGCGCCGCTTCGCGGCGCTAAATAACAAGTATCTACTATAACATGCAAATCCACATTAAATACACGCACAACACGCATAACGCATACACGCATAACAAATTGGGGCAAATGTATTGCTCGTCATTTCAAATGTATTGCTCCACTCAAAAATGATCGGCGACGTCCCTGGGTACAGCTGACAATTGACATAGTTTTGCTCAGTATAAGGCAATGTCGGAACACTACAAACTGCAAGCTGACATCTTTCCTTTTTCGATATACCAAAAGGTTGAAAACCTAAAACAAAATAATAACAAAAATCGAAATCGTGTCGTTGCAAAATAAAGTGGCCCAAATGCGGGAAGAAATTCGAAATTAGGAGTAGGTAAGGTCCGCTAAAAACGCCCCCCCCCCCCAAAAAAAAAAAACGGCCGGCTGGATCTGCCCTTGATAGCACACAGTATTTGCCGGGCTGCAGCAGTGGGACAGTTCAGTGTTTACTGCGGGGAAAAAAACACCGCTGAGAAGCGTGTGTTTGTTTATGGTAATATAATATTCAATGTGGAGCCAGAAGTGCTCTCCACTCACGCAAGTCACTGCTCCGGGAAAGTCAATATATGAAGTGCCGGTACGTTTCATGTATTGTATATTGTACAATAACATGGGTATTAACTAGTAATACTCATGTGAGAAAAACTATCTTATATATAACGTGACATTTATTTTATTTAAAATATAATGTAGGTAGGTATGATTTGCTTTTGACTTGAACAGTAGCATAACAAGGCAGGCAGCCTATAGTGTCAGCCTCTCGGTTGTTTTTGCCCGGTCCGGTCGGCGGTGTTGGCGGAGCTGTTCTGTAGCTCCGTGCTGCCGTTGTTTACGGCGCCACCGGGGGAAACCGGCCAGACATCTCCCAAAGTGGCCGCGCTCCTTGCCGCGCAGCCCCGACTTCATTAACTGTGTGTCCCGGCGATCAATAGGCCAGACTACGGATTTGCGTGAGCTGTAAACAATCCTGATTTATCGCGTCCGGCCAGTCCGGCGGTACATTACCACCATACATTACTATCCAGGTACATTACCACCACGAGGTCCACCATTGATCTCAGCTGCCCCCTCGTCGCACCTCTGACCCCCCCCCCCCCCCTCCTCCTCCTGGGCGAGCCCTCCGCCTATTCTCCATCTGATGGGCCACATGCACCTCACAGGCTACCGTACCGTACCGCTCTCCAAGACGACAGCCATTGCGAGTCGTGATAACTGCACCTCACAGGCTACCGTACCGTACCGCTCTCCAAGACGACAGTCATTGCGAGTCGTGATTACTGCACCTCACAGGCTACCGTACCGTACCGCTCTCCAAGACGACAGCCATTGCGAGTCGTGATTACTGCGATCACAGGCTACCGTACCGTACCGCTCTTCAAGACGACAGTCATTGCGAGTCGTGATTACAGCGATCACAGGCTACCGTACCGTACCGCTCTCCAAGACGACAGTCATTGCGAGTCGTGATTACTGCACCTCACAGGCTACCGTACCGTACCGCTCTCCAAGACGACATTCATTGCGAGTCGTGATTACTGCACCTCACAGGCTACCGTACCGTACCGCTCTCCAAGACGACATTCATTGCGAGTCGTGATTACTGCACCTCACAGGCTACCGTACCGTACCGCTCTCCAAGACGACAGCCATTGCGAGTCGTGATTACAGCGATCACAGGCTACCGTACCGTACCGCTCTCCAAGACGACAGTCATTGCGAGTCGTGATTACTGCACCTCACAGGCTACCGTACCGTACCGCTCTCCAAGACGACATTCATTGCGAGTCGTGATTACTGCACCTCACAGGCTACCGTACCGTACCGCTCTCCAAGACGACAGTCATTGCGAGTCGTGATTACTGCACCTCACAGGCTACCGTACCGTACCGCTCTCCAAGACGACAGTCATTGCGAGTCGTGATTACAGCGATCACAGGCTACCGTACCGTACCGCTCTCCAAGACGACAGCCATTGCGAGTCGTGATTACTGCGATTACAGGCTACCGTACCGTACCGCTCTCCAAGACGACAGTCATTGCGAGTCGTGATTACAGCGATCACAGGCTACCGTACCGTACCGCTCTCCAAGACGACAGTCATTGCGAGTCGTGATTACTGCGATCACAGGCTACCGTACCGTACCGCTCTACAAGACGACAGTCATTGCGAGTCGTGATTACTGCACCTCACAGGCTACCGTACCGTACCGCTCTCCAAGACGACAGCCATTGCGAGTCGTGATTACTGCACCTCACAGGCTACCGTACCGTACCGCTCTCCAAGACGACAGTCATTGCGAGTCGTGATTACTGCACCTCACAGGCTACCGTACCGTACCGCTCTTCAAGACGACAGCCATTGCGAGTCGTGATTACTGCACCTCACAGGCTACCGTACCGTACCGCTCTCCAAGACGACAGTCATTGCGAGTCGTGATTACATGCACCTCACAGGCTACCGTACCGTACCGCTCTCCAAGACGACAGCCATTGCGAGTCGTGATTACTGCACCTCACAGGCTACCGCAACGTATCGCTCTTCAAGACGACAGTCATTGCGAGTCGTGATTACTGCACCTCACAGGCTACCATACCGTACCGCTCTCCAAGACGACAGTCATTGCGAGTCGTGATTACAGCGATCACAGGCTACCGTACCGTACCGCTCTCCAAGACGACAGTCATTGCGAGTCGTGATTACTGCACCTCACAGGCTACCGTAACGTACCGCTCTTCAAGACGACAGTCATTGCGAGTCGTGATTACTGCACCTCACAGGCTACCGTAACGTACCGCTCTTCAAGACGACAGTCATTGCGAGTCGTGATTACTGCACCTCACAGGCTACCGTAACGTACCGCTCTACAAGACGACAGCCATTGCGAGTCGTGATTACTGCGATCACAGGCTACCGTACCGTACCGCTCTTCAAGACGACAGCCATTGCGAGTCGTGATTACTGCACCTCACAGGCTACCGTACCGTACCGCTCTCCAAGACGACAGCCATTGCGAGTCGTGATTACTGCGATCACAGGCTACCGTACCGTACCGCTCTCCAAGACGACAGCCATTGCGAGTCGTGATTACTGCACCTCACAGGCCACCGTACCGTACCGCTCTCCAAGACGACAGCCATTGCGAGTCGTGATTACTGCACCTCACAGGCTACCGTAACGTACCGCTCTTCAAGACGACAGTCATTGCGAGTCGTGATTACTGCACCTCACAGGCTACCGTACCGTACCGCTCTCCAAGACGACAGTCATTGCGAGTCGTGATTACAGCGATCACAGGCTACCGTACCGTACCGCTCTCCAAGACGACAGTCATTGCGAGTCGTGATTACTGCACCTCACAGGCTACCGTAACGTACCGCTCTTCAAGACGACAGTCATTGCGAGTCGTGATTACTGCACCTCACAGGCTACCGTAACGTACCGCTCTACAAGACGACAGCCATTGCGAGTCGTGATTACTGCACCTCACAGGCTACCGTACCGTACCGCTCTTCAAGACGACAGCCATTGCGAGTCGTGATTACTGCACCTCACAGGCTACTTTGCGAGTCGTGATTACTGCACCTCACAGGCTACCGTACCGTACCGCTCTTCAAGACGACAGTCATTGCGAGTCGTGATTACTGCACCTCACAGGCTACCGTACCGTACCGCTCTCCAAGACGACAGCCATTGCGAGTCGTGATTACTGCACCTCACAGGCTACCGTACCGTACCGCTCTTCAAGACGACAGCCATTGCGAGTCGTGATTACTGCACCTCACAGGCTACCGTACCGTACCGCTCTTCAAGACGACAGTCATTGCGAGTCGTGATTACTGCACCTCACAGGCTACCGTACCGTACCGCTCTTCAAGACGACAGCCATTGCGAGTCGTGATTACTGCACCTCACAGGCTACCGTACCGTACCGCTCTTCAAGACGACAGTCATTGCGAGTCGTGATTACTGCACCTCACAGGCTACCGTACCGTACCGCTCTCCAAGACGACAGCCATTGCGAGTCGTGATTACTGCACCTCACAGGCTACCGTACCGTACCGCTCTTCAAGACGACAGCCATTGCGAGTCGTGATTACTGCACCTCACAGGCTACCGTACCGTACCGCTCTTCAAGACGACAGCCATTGCGAGTCGTGATTACAGCGATCACAGGCTACCGTACCGTACCGCTCTCCAAGACGACAGCCATTGCGAGTCGTGATTACAGCGATCACAGGCTACCGTACCGTACCGCTCTCCAAGACCACAGCCATTGCGAGTCGTGATTACTGCACCTCACAGGCTACCGTACCGTACCGCTCTCCAAGACGACAGTCATTGCGAGTCGTGATTACTGCGATCACAGGCTACCGTACCGTACCGCTCTCCAAGACGACAGCCATTGCGAGTCGTGATTACTGCACCTCACAGGCTACCGTACCGTACCGCTCTTCAAGACGACAGTCATTGCGAGTCGTGATTACTGCACCTCACAGGCTACCGTACCGTACCGCTCTCCAAGTCGACAGTCATTGCGAGTCGTGATTACTGCGATCACAGGCTACCGTACCGTACCGCTCTTCAAGACGACAGCCATTGCGAGTCGTGATTACTGCACCTCACAGGCTACCGTACCGTACCGCTCTTCAAGACGACAGTCATTGCGAGTCGTGATTACTGTACCTCACAGGCTACCGTACCGTACCGCTCTCCAAGACGACAGTCATTGCGAGTCGTGATTACTGCACCTCACAGGCTACCGTACTGTACCGCTCTTCAAGACGACAGCCATTGCGAGTCGTGATTACTGCACCTCACAGGCTACCGTACCGTACCGCTCTTCAAGACGACAGTCATTGCGAGTCGTGATTACTGCACCTCACAGGCTACCGTACCGTACCGCTCTTCAAGACGACAGCCATTGCGAGTCGTGATTACTGCACCTCACAGGCTACCGTACCGTACCGCTCTTCAAGACGACAGTCATTGCGAGTCGTGATTACTGTACCTCACAGGCTACCGTACCGTACCGCTCTCCAAGACGACAGTCATTGCGAGTCGTGATTACTGCACCTCACAGGCTACCGTACCGTACCGCTCTCCAAGACGACAGTCATTGCGAGTCGTGATTACTGCACCTCACAGGCTACCGTACCGTACCGCTCTTCAAGACGACAGCCATTGCGAGTCGTGATTACTGCACCTCACAGGCTACCGTACCGTACCGCTCTCCAAGACGACAGTCATTGCGAGTCGTGATTACTGCACCTCACAGGCTACCGTACCGTACCGCTCTCCAAGACGACAGCCATTGCGAGTCGTGATTACTGCACCTCACAGGCTACCGTACCGTACCGCTCTCCAAGACGACAGTCATTGCGAGTCGTGATTACTGCACCTCACAGGCTACCGTACCGTACCGCTCTCCAAGACGACAGCCATTGCGAGTCGTGATTACTGCACCTCACAGGCTGCCGTACCGTACCGCTCTCCAAGACGACAGCCATTGCGAGTCGTGATTACTGCGATACCAATACAACAGATCGTGTGTTCTGCAAACCCAATCGAACAGAATCAGTTTGAGCTCGCTCACTGGCTGGGCTCTACAGCACTTCCTTCCGGGAGCAACTGGGCCTTCCTTCCGGGAGCAGCTGACCCTGGCACCGCACCAACTGGGACGAACTGTGCCTGGACCTTCTGTTGACTGACTGGACGGAGTTCGATAGCGCCACTGATGTGAATGTATTGTTGAATATTTTCATGCATTTCTGGGATAGCCTCATAGATAAGCATTGTCCTAAACGTTGTACGCGAACGCGCCGTCCGCACTGCCCGTGGGTCCAGGACGTGTTACCCGAGCTAAGGGAGACGATTAGCGCCAAAAAGTCTGCCAAAGCCGACTGGCAAGCGTTCAAATTGCCTGAGGACAAGTCACTGTATCTTTCGCTGAAAAAACGTGTCTGTAGCATTTTGATTCAGGCTCACCGAAACTTCAATTTTGAGCAGCTGCTTGCAAAAGATTTTCGCGGATTTTGGGAGACAATGCGGAGATTTAGCATGTCCTCTGGCAGCGACAGTGGTGACGACACTGTACGAGTTTTTCCCGACATACTTAACGAGTTTTTCTCTACCGTGGGTTCCCGAGTAGCGACAGAAGTAACGGTTTGGGGGTTGACGAGCCGCGCCCCGTCAGGCCGACAAGGGTCTGCGCCGCTCAGTTTAAGCTTACCCCGGCGACGCTCCCAGAGCTGTCGGCTGCCGTAAAAGGGATGAAGAACTCGAAGTCTGTCGGCATCGATGGAGTTCCTCTACTTGCAATAAGGAAGTGTTTTCCGGTGATAGGCCCGTTGCTGCTGCGCATTGTGAACGCATCGCTGATCTCTGGCATCTTTCCGTCAGCATGGAAAACAGCATGTATTGTGCCAATTTATAAGTCCGGAGATCGTACCTCACCATGTAATTTTCGGCCTATATCATTGTTAAGCGTCTTGTCCAAAGTCGCCGAAAAGATTGTGTGCGGTCAGCTGATGGGCTATCTCGCGAGCAACGCTATCCTCTCCGACAGCCAGTACGCGTACCGGCCGGCGCACTCAACGGAGGACGCTCTGATCGACGCTGTCACGTGGATCACAAACAACACCGACAAAGGTCTCGTATCATCGATAACGACGCTTGATTTAAGTAAAGCCTTTGACAGCGTTGATCACGGCGTCCTCCTCGAGAAGCTGGCCTGGTACGGTGTATCACCCCATTGGTTCTCTAGTTATCTCGCGGATAGGAGACAGAGGGTGCGAGGGGGCACTACTACCCTGCCTGTGACACATGGGGTGCCTCAGGGGTCAGTTGTGGGGCCGGTATTGTTCAGTATCTTTACCAATGACTTGGCTAACTTCCTCCCCCACGGGAAAATAATTTCTTATGCAGACGATACAAACATTCTGGATATGGCATATCCGAATGAAACCTGCCTCTCCGTCCTCAAAAATCGAGCGCAGAGCACGCTTTCTGAACTCGAAAAATGGTTTTCACGGAACTCGCTGAAGATGAACGGGGCAAAAACGGATTCATAATTATCGGAACCAAACATTCGATACAGAATCATGCGGCTGGTCTCACTCTGCATGCTTCTGGGTCGGAAATTTGCCCGTCAAAAACAATCAAAATTATCGGTGTCACGCTCGATCAGACCTTGAGCTGGGAGAATCATATTTCGGCTGTAGTGGGCAAGTGTTTTGGCTCGCTCATTTCACTGAACCGGTTCCGTCATCGCTTTACCCCTGAGGCGCTCCAGCTCATTATTCAGGCACATGTACTGTCACATATAACCTACTGCTTACCTGTATGGGGAGGTGCACCCAAGACGCAGCAAGCGCGCGTACAGAAGGCCTTGAACTTCGCGGTTAGAGTAATTACAGGCAAACGCAAAAGAGACCACATCACTCCAGCCCTCCGATCTCTCGGGTGGCCGACATTCCCGGAGATGGTCTCAGAACGTGATTGCCTAAAGGTGCACAGGGCTCTCCACGACGTGCGAACACCGGCTGCGTTGCGTTCTCTCTTTGTGCCTCGGAATCAAATATCAATTAGGACAACGAGGGCTTCTGAACGCCAGCTGCAGCTGCCTCGCTGCAGGCTGGAGGCAACCAAGCGCTCATTCCTGCACAGAGCGGTCGCTGGGTGGAACGCGCTGCCACCGTCAGCAATTGAGTGTCAGACGTACGGTCCATTCAAATCGTATTTGAGAAAGCGTACTCGCAAGGAAGATATGTGACTGCGTGAACTACTGCCTGCACAGTGTCACAATATGTATCAATCATTGCAATCTTGTGTCGCCACAGTCTTTTTAACGCCTAGTTCTATCGGTCTTTTACCATTTTTACTGTATGTTCTGCAATGTTTTGAACTGTAGGATCGACTGTTTGTGTGTACTGTAGGTAAATGCCGGCCTGTATGACACAGTTCTTGAAAAACCCTGCTTCCCGCATGGATAGATTTGAATAAACCATTACCATTGCCTTCCTTCCGGGAGCAGCTGGGCCTTCCTTTTGGGAGCAGCTGGCCCTTCCTTCCGGGAGCAGCTGGGCCGGCTCGGACAGTTTCCTATATCGGCCGATCTGTCGGCGGTGGACAGTTTCCTATATCGGCCGATCTGTCGGCGGTGGACAGTTTCAGAGCCTATTTTAACATGTTAACTGGGGGGCAAATGCCCCCCTCCCCCCAGTGAGCCGTTTTGCCCCCCAGTCAAGAAATGTTGCCCACCCTGATTTCAGTATTTCCATGTCATTTTTCGCTTGATAGGTATTCAATTAAAATAAAATATGTTTACCTGGTGATAAATGTATACAAATCCAATGAAAATGCCATGATATTCCTAAGTTTTAGTATTTCCCAGCCAAAATAAGTATCTTTACATTATTTCCGGAATATCTTGAATTTCAATATCCTTTGAACATCACCCATTGGCGGCAGAGTGGGGGAGAGGGGGGTGTTGTTGGATCAGGAACGTCGCCACACAATTTTGAGTGGGTGGGGGCAACTGCTGAGCCGATTGTGTTCAAATTTGGAATGTGGTTAGGGATCGCTCAGCCGCCACATTCTCACAAGTCAGGGGTGCGGTGCTTCTGCACGTGCGCACGTGTGCACCACGTATTTGTATCTCAGAAACTACTTCCCTGATCGAGTTGAAATTCACCATACATTTCCTTTGCGTTCGCTCGTTCATCGCCAACTACGGCGCCTTACTGGTTCAGTAAAAACAGTTATGGAAGAAAAATGACGAATGACCTCAGGGTGAATAGATTTTACATCGTTGAGGTCACAGGGTACAAATACCACATGGATCTTTGCATTGGCGGATCCAGAACGGGTGGTTGGGGGGGGGGGGGGGGGAATTCCAAAAAGTGTCACACAATTATGAAAACGCATCGGATTTGGCTTGCTTATGCATTGATAGCTGATTTAACCCGCGCCGTGCCGGGGGGGGGGGGGGGGGCGTTTAGACGCCCCCCCCCCCTCCCACAGGTTTTTCAAGGATAGCGGAAAAACGGCGGCGCGCAGCGCCACCGTTTTTAGCATAGCTGTTCAAACATCAATTGTCCACATTATGTTTTAAAAAATACCTCGGTCCATCTCAGGTCAGGTCACCAGACCAAGTCACGTGACCCCAGCTCCAAAAAAGCTTGTGGTCACGCCATAGCCACAGTTTTTGGCCGATAGACATCGTACTTACAGGATTTTATAAAGTCCTAGGTACCTACAATTCGTATGTCTCGGATGTTTGATATCAGTGACCTAAGATCGGGTCAATTTCGTGACCTACCCATTATAAGTCAATGGGGAAATATTCAAATGCTTCCTATTCTGAGGATACGCACGATATCGGCCCAATTTCTTCTAGATCATGTTATCATAGAACATTCTTGAAGACCCAGGTGCAATTTTCGTTCAGTGACCCCTACAGGGTCAGCCGAGGTCATCCGAGGTCACCAACACTTTTGTGTCAATAACTCTCGACAAAACAAAGATAGATATGTGAAACTGCCACCAATGTGTTTGTCTCGTCGAGGCACGTCTCCCAATGTCCAGCATGACCTAATTGGGTCACCACTTGACCTTGACCTGAGGTCAAATATCTAAGTTGACATAAACTGGTCACCATGAATATGATTCGAAGTGCCTTGATGAGACAAACACGATGACGTCAAAATTATTTCCTTATCATATTCAGGTAAAAAGTAATTTGTGAAAACTCTTTTGCTAAAAAAATAGTTTTTTACATTTGATGAGCTCTGGAACCTAAGCTATTGATCTGAGCTGAAATCTGAGGACACGTGGCGATCCGTGTCGATTGAATGTTTCAAGAGCTTTCCATTGTTTTTTTCCGTTTGTTCCTAGCTAGTTCCTGTGATATCTGGAGGTTTCTGGAGTGAAGTCCTAAAAATGGAAAATTTGAACTTTGATGACCTCTGGTGACCTCAATATTGACCTGTTAAGAAAATGCCGAAATAGCTTCAAAATGTTTTTGGACAAGCTTTCGAACGATGTTTTCGGGCTTGGTGTACGTCCCATAGGAGCCGAGTTCGAGGGGGGCGTCGAAACGCCCCCCCCCCCCTATGATCTCGAAAACCACGCAACGTAACGACAAGCAGAAAACGGTGTAAGATAGGTCGAGACAAGCTCTATGGAAAGTATATTGGTATTTTATTTAGGTCAGGTCAATATTGAGGTCACCAGAGGTGATCAAAGGTCAGATTTTAAAGTTTTAAGACTTCGCTCCAGAAATCCCCAGATATCACATGAACTATGATAGCTAGGAACAAACGGAAAAGTAATGGAAAGCTCTTGAAAAATTCAATCGCCAGGGTGTCCTCAAATTTTAGCTCAGGTCAAGAGTTTAGGCTCCAGAGGTCATCAAATGTCAAAAATGTTTTTTTTTGTGGCAAAACTGTTTTTCACAAATAACTTTTTACCTAATAAAGATAAAGCATTACGTTTGACGCCATCATCTTTGTCTCGTCAAGGCGCTTTGAATCATGTTAATGTTGACTAGGTTAGGTCAACTGAGAAATTTGATCACAGGTCAAGGTCAAGTGGTGACCCAATTAGCTCATGTTGCATATTGGGGGACGTGTCTCGACGAGACAAACACATTGGTACCGTTTTCACTTCTCTATCGTCATTATGTCGATAGTTATTGACAAAACAGTGTTGGAGGTCACGAAATTGGCCTGACCTTAGGTCACCGATATAAAAAAAAAATCCGAGAGAAACAAATTGTAGGTATCTATCATCTTATCAAATCCTGCAAGATTGAAACCGATCGGCCTAAAACTGTGGCTGCGGTACTACCGCAAACGTTTTGGAGGTGGGGTCATCACCTGACCAGGTCTGGTGACCTGACCTGAGATGATCCGAGATCAAGAATTTGACATAATGCGGGTAGTTCATTTCCGGAACAGGTATGCAAAAAACGGCGGCGTGCAGCGCCGCCATTTTTGCGCTATCTGCGAAAAAACCGGATGGGTGGGCGGATTTCGCCCCCCCCCCCTCCCTCCCATTTTTTGGAGGTGGGATCACTAGACTTGACTTAGTGACGTGACCTGAGGAGATCCGAGGTAAACAAATTAACAGGATTTTGGCAATTGATAGGCAAGCAGTTGTATCAAAAATGGCGGCGCGAAATGGCGTCGTTTTCCGCTATTTCCAAAACAAATCTAAGGGGGATGGCATCCGCCCCCACTGGCGGATCCAGGGGCGGACATCAGGGGCAACCCCCACCCCTCCCACACACACACACAAGAATCTGGGGGGGGGGGGGGGCATGCAATACAAGTATCCCCCCCCCCCCCCTCCTCCTGCGCGTTCCCTGCACTGACCGTGAAAAACAATGATCTTAGGAGAAAACTTCATGAAAACGGAAGTTTTTTCTTTTCTCAAGTGATTGAATTTGAAGTTTGTATATATCCAATGCTTTCAATGATATACAAAACAGCACACCTGATGCAATTCATGCAGCCCCGGTGACACGCGCCCCGCTGGGAGGGGGGGGGGAAGAATTTGCCCCCTCCCGTATTTTCTCAATAACTTTAAAACTGTGATAGATATCAACGTGAAACTTGCAGTACCTTATACTGCACCAATTAAAGTCTTCTCACTAAATTTCAATGAAATTTATGTAGTATTTTGGGAGATAATCACGTTTTAATGGCGTCATGTCATGCCATTTTTAGTGGAAAAACAATAAATGTTGGGAAAATCGTAAAAATAGAGTTTCAAAGCAAATTGCAAATAAAAAACGTCAAAAGAAAGGAAATTACATTTTCTTCCAAATGGCTGTCTCGGATTTGTGATTTTTTTTTTACCCCAAATTTTTTTTCTCGGAAAAATGTCCACAAAATAAATTTTTGTGAATTCGAAAAGTTAATTTCTTAAGCTCGAATACCAAAATCAAGTGACTGGCCCAAATCCGCGGAGGAAAAATGGGGTACCTTTTGCCACAAAAAGGTGCCCCCAAAAATGGGGATACCTTTTTGCCTCCCCAGTGGTTTTCCCTTAAAATAGGCCCTGGATAGTTTCCTATATCGGCCGATCTGTCGGCGGTGGACAGTTTCCTATATCGGCCGATCTGTCGGCGGTGGACAGTTTCCTATATCGGCCGATCTGTCGGCGGTGGACAGTTTCCTATATCGGCCGATCTGTCGGCGGTGGACAGTTTCCTATATCGGCCGATCTGTGGCGGTGGACAGTTTCCTATATCGGCCGATCTGTGGCGGTGGACAGTTTCCTATATCGGCCGATCTGTCGGCGGTGGATAGTTTCCTATATCGGCCGATCTGTCGGCGGTAGACAGTTTCGCGTCGGCGCTGCCGGCTCCGACGAGCGGCGGACGAGTGAACGAGCCGGCCTCGGCGGCCAACGACACACGGTCACGCGATTGTAGCACATGCGGCCGACTCGCGCTCAGACGGATCGAGGGCGGAACGGGTGGCGCAGCGGCCATGCCAGCGTCACCCGCACCGACCGCACCCCGGCCTCCAGCCAAATGTCGCGGCCAAAATAGAGACAGACGAGCTGTCGCGCTGTCGCCGACCAGCGTCTGGCAGTCTGACCTACTCAATCAACTGCCAGGTCAGCGGGTGAAAAAAAAACGGACAGATGCCTACTTGTTTGGAGTTATGAGCAATTGTCTGGTGCTGCGGAAGTAATACATGGAGGAAGTTTCATTGAAAGCTTTCTGAAGCCAATGATTAGTTAAGTTTGGATGAATGAGTTGTTTACAGGGGCGTAGGAACTATGTTCAAGTTGGGGGTCCGGAGGCATTCTGAAGTCGATTCTTTCCATGTAACGCCCATAGGCGTAATGTTAAAATCCAAAATGTTGGGGGGGGGGGGGGGGGGGCGGCTTCCCCCTGCCCCCTGTTCCTACGACTATAGCTATTTATGCTTATCTTCTAAGTGTTTACGATCGTCTGCTATTACTTTATCATCATCGGTCGTATCCGCACCGCTGGCACTCCCTGCTGTGCCATGCTGAGTGCCGCTGCTGCCATTGGCTGATAACTCGAGCCATTCCTCTGGCAGTTCAGTCAAATGGCGGACATTCTGCGGGCGAATGGCTGCCATGAACGCCCCACAGGCCACGCAATCGAGCCGATGGCAGCGCGGCTTCGGAAAACTTTGCCCGTCAGCGGTGTTGGTCGATACCAATCACGCCGTAAACAGGTGGGGCTCATTTGGCGAAGACAAATCAGGAATAGTAAAGGCGCCGGAGGGCCGGCGCGAGTGCAGGCGACACGGAACAGGCACGTAGCCAAGGGAGGGGGCGGTGGGTGCCCCCCCCCCCCCCCTTGGAGGCCAGGAGGGCCCTTTACCAAGCGAAGCGTGGTCTTTAGCAGTGGCGGATCCAGGATTTTCTAAGGCAGGGGGCTTCAGGCCCGAGGGCGGCATATTTCCTCGGTAACAGGGGCGGCATGGTCCAAAGGGGCGGCAATCCAATATGTCAATTAAACGGGTCAAATATGCCTCTTCCTTAACCCCCCCCCCCCGGGGGGGGGGAGGCAGAATCTGCCCCCTCCCGGATTTTATCAGTATCTTGAAAACTATGATAGATATTGACGTGAAACGTTCCGTACCTTATGTTACATCCATTTTACGTCTTCTCTCAACATGTCAGTTGGGCAAACTACAGAGGCGATACAAAATAGATCAATCAATTTTTAGATTTTGTTATGCCCATATTTGGGCATACATGCAGTATCAAACTGTGAGGCCTGCCATTAGGACAATTCGGAGCAACATACGCATACTCGGAGGTTAAAAAGTGTCGGAGAACATGTTGTCCATCAATATATCGGAATAATAAATGAGACCATATTCGGTAATTCCCCTTATTCCACGTAAATGACGATCTAAATATTGAATCCGCGACGCAACGACCACAGTGTGAAATACATTTTTAGATCGGTAGTCAGCCGGCTAATCCAATTTTAGATCATGAAGTCAGGTGGCGAATCAAAATTAAATCGCTGAGGCTGCTGCGAGTGCCGAAATTGAGATCGCCGACCCTTACTTTGGCCATATCTGCCAAAGTAGGGATCTGATCATACAAGTACAAGACAATATGATGGCGCGATTCGTGCAGTTTCAACCGAAAAAAATCCAGGGGTGATGGGCATTTTTTTTAGGGGTGATAGGGTGTTTGAAGGTGTGAATGTCAGGAAAACAATACATTTTTAGATTGGATCTCCTTATAAGGGCATGCTCCGCCCATTTTGATGACATCACGACCTAATTTTTGATCGATTCATTTTTAGATCGCCTCCCCGTAGTTTGCCCAACTGATGTCATTTAAATTAGTGAAGTAGTTAAGGAGATAATAACGTTTAAGTGACGTCAGGTCATGCCATTTTTGGTGGAAAAACGATAAATGTTTGAGAGAAAAAAACGTAGACAATCGAGTTGTAAAGCAAATTGCAAAAAAAATCAAATGAAAGAAAATGCCATTTTCTTCAAAAAGGCACGATGTTTTCCGAGGGCGGCATGATGCCTTCCAAAGGCGGCATGATGCCTTCCGAGGGTGGCATGATGCATTCCGAGGGCGTCATGATGCCTTCCGAGGGCGGCGATGTACCTTCTGAGGGCTGCATAATGCGTTGTGAGGGCGGCAAGCTGTCTTCTGAGGGTGCCAGGGTGCCTTTCAACAGTGCTACGACTATGTCGGTAGACACAAGGGCGCCCTGGCGGCCTCCCGAGAACGCTACAGCGCCTTCGGCGCCGGCAAATCCTTTGCAAGAACGTCGTCGCGGCGCCTTCGGCGCCGCGGTGCCCGAGGGCGCCGTTTTCTAAGGCAGGGGGCTTCAGCCCCTACGCCCCCCCCTGGATCCGCTACTGGTCTTTATAGAGTTTAGAGCACTTCATAGGCCCTTTACGGCCACCAGGGCCCTCTCTGAAAGACCAGAGGGCCCCTTGGACGTTCAAAAGAGCCCTGTGCATGTCGGAGGGGCCCCTGGCCAGACCGAAAGGGCCCCTGAGCGGGTCAGAGGACCCCATGAACACGTCGAATGGGCCCCTATCCAGCACAGAGGGGCCCCTGGGGAGGTCGAGAGGCCCCTGAGCATGTCGACAGGGCGTCAAAACGGCCAGTCGAGTGCCAGTCCCTTGCAGTCCCTTGCCAGGTCATAAGGGCCCCTGGGCAGGTTGGAGGGCCCCTGGACAGACCAGAGGGCCTCTGGGAAGTTAAAAGGGCCCCTGTGCAGGTCAGAGGGGCCTCTGACCATACTGAAAAGGCACATAGGTGGGTCAGAAGGACCCCTGAACATGCCGAATGGGCCCCTAGTCAGGACAGAGGGTCCCAGGGCTGGTCGGAGGGCCCTCGGAGCATGTCGCAAGGCGACAAAGCAGCCAGCGCAATCCCTTGCCAGGTCGGTAGGGCCCCTTAGAAGGCTGGAGGGTCTCTGGAGAGACCAGAAGGCTCCTGGAAAGTTCAAAGGGCCCCTGTGCAGATCGGAGGGGCCCCTGGGTGGGTAAGAAGAGTCCCTGAACATGTCGAATTTTCCCCTAGCCTGCACGGAGGGGCCCCAGGGCAGGTTGGAGAGCCCCTTGAGCATGTCGGCAGGGCGACAAAGTAGCCAGCGCAGTCCGACCAGAAGAGTCGCTGGGCAGATCGGAGGGGCTCCTGGGCAAGTCAAAGGGGCCCCTGGCTAGACCGAAAGGGTCCCTGGGCCGGTTGGAAGAGCCTTTGAACATGCCGGATGAGTTCCTAGCCAAACTGGAGGGGCCCCTGGGCAGGTCGGAGGGGCCCCTGAGCATGTCGACAGGGCGACAAAGCAGCCAGTGCAGTCCCTGGCCAGGTCAGAAGGACCTCTGAATAGGCTGAATGGGCCACTTGACACACAAGAGAGGCTTCTTGGAAGGTTAGAGGAGTCCCTGGTCAGACTGGAAGGGCCAAAAGCACGTAGAGATACCAGATGAAGATTAAATACAAAGAGGACTTACTCCACAGTACAAATATTAAAAGTGGAGCTTTCGGGTATATCGTAACATCAGGGTGGTATAATATACCCGAAAGCTCCGATTTTAATTTGTATTGCAGAGTAAGCCCTCTTTGTATTTAATATATATCACCCACTCCACATCATGTCTTTTCGCGGATCCCAGATGAGTCCCTGAACAGGTCAGAAGGGCGTTTAAAAGGTCGGAGGAGCCCCTAGACGATCTGAAGGGACCCTGGGCCTTTCAACAGTAAGAATGCAGTTGTCCAGGGAATACAACAACAAAAAATCGCGCCGCTCCGCGGCGCAATTTAACTACAAATTCAATTATATGCGGGTTAGAAAAATAAAATATCGGACATTTTTAGAAAGTATCGGAGATTTCCACGTGTCACTGTACGTTTCACCTTTCGGCAGCCGCCGGTGCCGACCCGGTAGTCGTTTTCCGCGGCCCCGGGCAGTTGTGGGGCAGCCGGCTGGGCGGCGATACGACCCTGCGGCGGTGTCGTCACATTATCGGCTCGGCGGCGGAAGTGGCGCAGTCGACTGTTTTGGCCGGGCCGACCGCGACTGTTGCGGAGAGCCCCAGACGTGCAGCGTCACGGGCGGCGCGGCGGGGCTGGCCGGGGGTGTGCGTCACGTTCCACCAATGGCTGCGCAGCTCGCTGGGGCCGGCCCGCCCGCCAAACCGTGACTCGTCCACGTGGTGACGTCACTGGCACGTGCAGGATGGAGCGCCTCGTGTGCAGTGCTGCTTGTTTTTCTTCTGATTCTGCCGTATGCTTCATGGTGCAGGGGTGTAACTTTGGAAATGACATTGGGGATGCAAATCGTAGTGGGGGCCTCCTGGCAAGTTGTCAGGGGGCCTCCTGACAAGTTGTCGGGGGGGGGGGGGGGGTCCAGTTCATCGCCCCTGATATGCCTGCAAGTAAGCCGACGTTAAGAAACGTATGTGTTGCCACTCACGTCAGGTAAGTGGCCCAGGCTACACTATGCGTGATTTGCTGAAAATCACGTGCGTGTTATCCGTGTTGTCTGGATTTGCGTGACAGAGCAAGTTCAGCTGATAGTAAATGCATTGGGTGAGCTACACTGGCACATCACGCAGATCCCGGATGAAACGTGAAGGAAATTCCGCAGACACGTCACGGACGGAACGATGAAAAGTTCGAAATTATGAACTTGTCGTGTTCTCCGAGATTGCGTGTTGCAGGGTTTTTATCATTTTGCTTGATTTCGCGTATTGTGGTCTATACTAGACCTAAACTTGAATAATTTGTGCTGAGTATCGTGGTGGAAGATGAATGAAGAAGCGTTTGAGCAAATTGTGAGTGTTGAACTTGTGTTGAAGCTGGTATATATTTATGCAGTGGTTTATCGATTACAAAAATGCAGTGGTATATCCATTTCCCTTGCGTGATTTGCTTGACCGGCAGATACCGGACGTCAAGGAAGTTCTGCAAACACTGAAAACACGCGCGTGATTTCCTTGACAAATCACGCATAGTGTAGCCTGGGCTTTAACCCGCGCCCCGCTGGGGTGGTGGTAACTTTTACCCCCCATCGCCCTCCCGAATTTCCTGAATAACTTGAAAACTATGACATATAACGACTTCAACCTTTCAGTACATTATGCGGCATTAATTGTACGTCTTCTCATCAAATTTCACTGAAATTGAGGTGATATTGTGGGAGATCATGACGTTTTAATGACGTCATGTTATGCCATTTTTTGTGTGAAAAAAACGACAAATGTTTGACAATCCCAGAAAATCGAATTTTAAAGCGAATTGAAAATACAAGCTTTAAAATAAAGGAAATGACATTCACTTCAAATGGCTATCTCGGATTTTCCAACTTTTTGGTTTTTGACCCCTGAAGATAAAAATAAAATCAGAAGACTTTCCTCAAATTTTTGTGTTAAAGATATAAAAAAAACGGAATATATATGATAGAACCAAGTATGGACGATACCCAAACCACATTGCAATGCAATATCTTTATGTGTTACTGACTTATGGCTCCCTAAGTATAAGTAACTCATGACGTCATTTTGTAAAGATACGTTTTTGTTTGCTTCTATGGACCAGAAACAGATAAATAAATTCCAATGTTGTATTTCTGAGACAAATCTGGTCTAGAAACATGCCTTTTTTATTTAGATTAATCAATTTCAAATTTTGTGACCTGACCTTGACCTTAACCCGCGCACTGCAGGGTGGGGGGGGGGGGGGATTTCCGCCACCCCTCAGGTTTTTCTCGGATAGCGAAAAAACAGCGTCGCGCAGCGCCGCCGGGTTTTAACACACCTGTTAAGACATCAATTGCGCACACTTTGAGAAAAAAATAACCTCTGGTCATCTCAAGTCAGGTCACCAGACCAGGTCAAGTGACCCCACCTCCAAAATGTTTGCAGTTGTGCCAAAGCCAGAGTTTCTCACCGACCAGTTTGAAACTTACAGGATGCCATGAGGACATAAGTACTTACAATTCGTATATCTCGGAATTTTGATATCAGTGACCTAAGGTCAGGTCAATTTCGTAACCTCTCCATAATAAGTCAATGGGTAAAATATACCAATGCTTCCTATTTCAAGGATGTGCATGATATTAGTCCAATTACTTCTGGATCATGTTATTATGGGATATTCTTGATGATCCAAGGGTAAGTTTTGTTCAGTGACCCCTATGGGGTCATTTGAGGTCATGCGAGGTCACCATCACTTTTGTGTCAATAACTCCCGACATAATGAAGATATAAAAGTAAAACAGACAGCAATGTGTTTGTCTCAGACACGTCTTCCCATATGCAACATGCCGTACTTGGGTCATCACTTGACCTTGACCTGAGGTCAAATGTTTAATCGGACTTAAGAAGATCACCATGTCTATCATTTGAAGCGCCTTGACGAGATAAACACAATGGCGTAAACAGTTTTCCGTTATCTTTATTAATTAAAAATTCATAGCGAAAAACGATTTTGCAAAAAACAGCGGTTTTTCTTTTTTGACCTCTGGAGCCTCAAATATTGACCTGAGATCAATTTTGAGGACACCATGTCGATTAAAAATTTCACTGGCTGGCGTTTGCTTTTATTCGTTTGTTTGTAACTAGCATAGTTTCCGAGATATATGGGAATTTCTGGAGCGATGTCCTAAAACAGGAAAAAAATGAAACATTTAACCTTTGATGACCTCTATAATTAATAAACTAAAAAACATGACCTTTTCCTCGAAAATGTGAAAATCCAATGTTATCCAAATGTTATTATTATGTTGTAATATTTCGGCCACAGGCCTTTATCAAACAGTAAAACATTTCGACGAAATATTACAACATAATAATAACATTTGGAGAACATTGGATTTTCACATTTTCGAGGAAAAGGTCATGTTTTTTAGTTTTTTAGTTTATTAATTATATCAAATATGTTCCTCGCACAAGCACTAAACTCTATAAAGTACTTTGATGACCTCTGGTCACCTCAATTTTGACCTGATCTAAAACAATACTGAAATACTTTCGATATAACTTGTATCAAGCTATCAAATGCCGTTTTCCGCTTGTCGCTACGTAGCTTAGTTTTTCGAGATCTCACGGGGGGAAATCAACCCCCCTGCAGTTCGTGTACGGCGCAAGTACTGCAGTGCGTGGGTAAAGCTTTTTTTAAAGTTAAAAATAAATAAATGTAAAGTTGTAAAATGGCTGCTACAATCGAATTATACGTGTAAAATAACCCATACAACATGTGTTGCATGACTTTTGTAGACCTCTTGCCAATATTGACCTTTTTTACCTTTGCTTACAATTTCATTTTCGCTTATACGGGAGATGCAATATACCTTTGAGAACACCTAGTGAGATAATAGTCGCAATCTAAGGCTTTGAATGGAAAGTAGGGCCCAAAAACTCATACCTCAGTTTTGACCTTTGACCTGACCGTAACCTTACATATGACCTTGAACACCAAATTTTAAGCATTCTTTAGATTCATCTCCTTGAGACCTTTCGATCGCCGCCTTCCGCGTCTCGTTACGGTCATTGATTCGGAAGATACGATGGGGGTAAAATTTACCCCCCAACAATTCAACAATAATGCAAATAATTCCAATTACGACGAAACAATGTACAGCCACATTAAAATGTAATTATTTAACTATTATGGCCATTAGAAATGAACCCAAATTGCTGAAGTCTAAATAGTTAGGCACTGGAATAAATCTACGCAAGGAAAAATAGAATGCTTTAATGATTTACGACTTTGAAGAACTTCTTAACGATACACGCACTATAAGTGTGCTTTTTGCCGAACTCTCCCGATTCGACTGCAGTGATTTCAGTTTTCATGAGCTGTCTATTGCTTTTCTCCGTTTGTTCTTAGTTATCATAGTGCCGAAATATTTGGGGGTGTTCCTAGCGAAGTCCTAAAACTGGAAAATCTGACCTGATGACCTCTGATGCCCTCAATATTAACCTGAGCCAAATAATATATGAAGTAACTTCGAATGTACTTGTCAAGAGCTTTCAAACGTTTTTTTCCGAGCCTCTCTAGCCCTTTTAGTTTTCAAGTTAGAGGGGGGGGGGGTAATTTCCCCCCCCCCCCCCACCAGGGCGAAGTAGTCTCAGAGGCCCACCGGGGTGCGGGTTAAGCATGCGGAAGGGCCTCTCTTAAGCACACAGGGGCTTCCTTTGTGTTCTGACGGGCCCTCCTTTAAGCTCAGAGGGGCCTCCTTTAACACGCGCCCTGTGGGGGGGGGGGGGGGATCCGCCCACCAAGTTTTTTTCTCGAGGATATCAGAAAAACGGCGGCACGCAGCGCCGCTGGTTTTTTGGATACCTGTTCGGATTTCAACTACCCACATTACGTGCAATTCTTGACTTCGAGTCATCTCAGGTCAGGTCACCAGACCAGGACACGTGATACTGATGACCCCACCTCCAAACGTTTGCGGTCGTACCACAGCCACAGTTTTAGGCCGATGGGTTTCAAACTTGCAGGACTTCATAAGGTCATAGGTACCTACATTTGTTTTACTCTGATTTGTTTATATCGGTGACCTAAGGTCGGGCCAATTTCGTGACCTCCCCATTGACCTCCCCATAGCGAGCGGCGCCTGATTTAAGTGCCTGTGAGCGCTTGTGCGCCAATCGCAAACATGTACGTCCGATGTGTAAAGCGAAAATGAAATAAAAATGTATCTCTCTCTCTCTCTCTCTCTCTCATTGTAAGTCAACGGGAAAATATTAAAATGCTTCCAATTCTGAGGATACGCATGATATCAGTCCAATTCCATCTGGATCATGTTATCATAGGCCATTAATTGATGATCCATGCGCAATTTTCGTTCAGTGTCAGCCGAGGTCTACAGGGTCAGCTACAGGGTCAGCCGAGGTCATCTGAGGTCAACTACGCTTTTTTTTATTCAATAACTCGACATAATGAAGATATATAAGTGAAACCGGTACCAATGTGTTTGTGTCATCGAGACACGTCTCCCAATATGCAACATGACCAACTTGGGTCACCACTTGACTTCATCCTGAGGTCAAATGTATAAGTTGACCTTAACTGGTCAAAAAAATATGATTATAAGGGCCTCAACGAGACGAACACGATGGCGTCAAAATAATTGCCTTATCCTGTATTAGGGTAAAAAGTTATTTGTGAAAACTGTTTTGCTCTAAACAGCCTTTTTGACCTTTGATGACCTCTGGAGCCCTAACTATTGACCCGATATAAAATTTGAGGACACCATGGCCATTGCACATTTCATTGCTTTTTCCGTTTGTTCCTAGGTATCATAGTTCTTGAGATATTTGGGGGGTTTCTGGAGCAAAGTGCTAAAATTGGAAAATTGTATAATTTGACCCCATATGACCTTGAAGATATTGACCTAGGGTCATTCAAATTTCGCAAACAGAGTTCCCTACAGAACCTCCCTACCCTACAAATTGCGTTATTGTAGCTCTTATGGTGTGCGGAATCCCCCCCCCCCCCCCCCTCCAAGGCGTTTAATTATCAGAGGCCCTCCAGGGCGCGTGTTAAGCACATATGGCCTCTTTTAAGCACAGAGGGGCCTCCTTCAAGCACAGAGGGGCCTCCTTCAAGCACAGAGGGGCCGCCTTTAAGCACAGAGGGGCCTCCTTTAAGCACAGAGGGGCCTCCTTTAAGCACATGAAGCCTCCTTTAAGCACAGGGGGCCTCCTTTAAGCACAGAGGGGTCTCCTTCAAACACAGAGGGCCTCCTTCAATAACATGGGGCCTCCTTTAAGCACAGAGAAGCCTCCTTTACGCACAGAGGGGCCTCCTGTAAGCACAAGGGGCCTCCTTTAAGCACAGGGTCCTCCTTTAAGCGCAGAGTGGCCTGCTTTAAGCGCAGAGTGGCCTGCTTTAAGCGCAGAGTGGCCTCCTTCAAGCACAGGGTGGCTCCTTTAAGCATAGAGGGACATAGAGGGAGCACTTGCACTTGCACCCCCAATGTTGAATGTTGCATCCCCAATGTTCTTTTTGCATCCCCAATGTTTATTTTATAAGGAGGCCCCCTTAGAAAAAGAGGTCCCTACGGGAGGACAGGAGGCCCTTCTGTGCTTGAAGGAGGCCTATCTGCGCTTAAAGGAGGCCCCCTGAGCTTAAAGGAGGTCCCTCTGTGCCTAAAGGAGGCCCCTGTGCTTGAAGGAGGCCCCGCTGTGCTTAAAGGAGGCCCCGTGCATAAAATTTGAGGACACCATGGCCATTGCACATTTCATTGCGGAAAAGCAATGAAATGTGCAATGGCCATGGTGTCCTCAAATTTTTAAGCACGGGGCCTCCTTTAAGCACAGAGGGGCCTCCTTTAAGCACAGGGGCTCATTTAAGCGCAGAGTGCCTCCTTCAAGCACATGGGGCCTCCTTTAAGCACAGAGGGGCCTCCTTCAATCACAGGGGCCTCCTTTAGGCACAGAGAGGCCTCCTTTAAGCTCAGGGGGGCCTCCTTTAAGCGCAGATAGGCCTCCTTCAAGCACAGAAGGGCCTCCTGTCCTCCCGTAGGGACCTCTTTTTCTAAGGGGGTCTCCTTATAAAATAAACATTGGGGATGCAAAAAGAACATTGGGGATGCAACATTCAACATTGGGGGTGCAAGTGCATCCTCAAAAGTATACAAAGTTTCACCCCTGTCATGGTGCATTCTCAAAATACGACGGCCGGATATTTCATAAGAAATGTCGCAAGAGGGAGACGATTAGAAATCAGAACACAGAGTAAAATGGGCGTAAAAGCTGACGATAGGGTTTCAGCTTGCATCATAATTCAGCTGGATGATTTCATGCTTTAATCAGTCACGTGACGTCACGTGCTTTTGGTCGATAAATTGAGCCGTCTTGTTGATCGATTCAGCTGATAGCGACAGCTCATAGCGACGACAGCTCATAGCCAGGTGCTCACCATCATCAGCGACACGGTGGCGTAGCAACGGCGAGCCAACTCGGCCCCTATATGACACATCGGAAAGAAACAGCTGCAACACTGCTGAGATGTGCGGGTAGTTATAGTAAACCATTCTGTCTGCCTGGAGCCAATCTATAAGTACATTGCGGTGCTCTGGTGGGGCCAGAGTAATCTCTAAAAAGTGTACACTTGGTGCTGTCAGATTCCAGTCGCTTCGTTGATAAGATTGTGACTCAGTGGCGGCGGATTTGATTTTGACATGGGGGGGGGGGGGGGGCAAGACTTCGATCAATTCAGTTCAGGCACGTAGCCAGGATTTTGCTCAGGGAGGAGCCACACTACCTTATCACCTGCCGAGGGGGCGGGGGGGGGGGGGTGGTGCAGTCGGAGATATTTCAATTTCAAACTCGATTATTTCCATGCACCGCCCATAGACGTAATGCCGGGGCTTGATGGAATCCCATTTTATCCAGTGCAAACTGGATCGCTCAGGAGGGAGGGGGAGAGGGGCATGGCCCCGTGGCCTACGTCCCTGATTCAGTTCACGTAGTCATATAGCTTAAACACATAGGTTGAAGGATTTGAAGGAAAATTAAAGGTGATGATGATTATCGTGATTTAGAGTGGCGATCTATCAGGGT